>JABWIB010000237.1:12817-38008 GCA_016617825.1 Platyplectrum ornatum | reverse complement strand
GTGGCACAAGTTACACCCCTTTTGTGAAGCACTTGTGACAATCTCCCTGAAATCCATTTGCAAAAGTAGGCAACCCTGGTATAACTGGGGGGTATTATATATAACCGGGGGGTATTATGTATAACTGGGGGGTATTATATATAACTGGGGGGTATTATATATAACTAGGGGGTATTACGTTTAACTAGGGGGTATTACGTGTAACTGGGGGGTATTACGTGTAACTGGGGGGTATTACGTATAACTGGGGGGTATTACGTATAACTGGGGGGTATTATGTATAACTGGGGGTTTTATGTATAACTGGGGGGTTTTATGTATAACTAGGGAGTATTACGTATAACTGGGGGGTATTATGTATAACTGGGGGGTATTATATATAATTGGGTGGTATTATGTATAACTGGGGGGTATTATATATAATTGGGTGGTATTACGTATAACTGGGGGGTATTATATATAACTGGGGGGTATTATATATAACTAGGGGATATTATATAACTGAGGGTCTTATGTATAACTGGGGGGTATTACGTATAATTGGGGGGTATTATGTATAATGTATAACTGCATACCTCCCAAGTGTCCCGATTCTGGGGACAGTCCCGCCGTCCCTCCCGCCTCCCAGTTTGTCCCGATTAGGGGACAAACTATTTTTTTCTTATAAAAATCCATAAAAATTTCTATTTTTGCCGCGGTCACGGTAGTAAAAAGAGGCGGGGCTTGGCAGGACCGGGGCGGGGCATATTTGTCCCGCTGTTGCCTTCCCATAAGTTGGGAGGTATGTAACTGGGAGGTATTAATTATAACTGGGGGGTAATATATATATAGAGGAGGAGGAGGAGGGAGCATTTATCACAAAACCACAGTCAGCACCTTATTCTGGAATATACTGTAAAGACAAAATACTAAGAATTGGAGTATTGTCCCTCTCCGCTCTCCTTATACCCCAGGCATAGCCTACGTCACGCTTCATGGAGGGGTAACTCTTCTAGCATTAGTTTATATAGTAGCCTTATATAAGAAGGTTATAGGAAAGTGTAGGGAGCAGACTGTATAGAATGATAGTTACACACAATGCATTCTGGTCATCTGTATTTAAAGATAATTCCATTGTATAAAACAGAATCAGCTCTGACGTAGAGACTTTGGACATGATTCAGACTTATTGGGGTATATTTACTAAGCCGGGAGTTTGCAGTGAGATTGGAAAGTGGAGATGTTGCCCATAGCAACCAATCAGATTCAAGCTTTCAGTTTCATTTTACACACTGGAGAATGTGATCTCGAATCTGATTGGTTGCTATGGGCAACATCTCCACTTTCCAATCTCACTGCAAACTCGCCGCTTAGTAAATATACCCCATTGGCGGCCATGGTGAGGGGCGTCCGGGCCGCGCGGTATGCCCCCCGTCCCTTCCCTGCTAGCGCAGAGGCTCCGGCTGCTGTACCTAGCTATTTTAAGACATTTTAATTACATTTTTGTAACGTTAACATTATTTTTTTTTTACCTTGTACCATTTAGTTGGCACAATTACCTGCTTCCCAGCCTTACCCCTAACTTGCACTATGTAAGGACACGGTGCAAGTTGGGCTCCAATTAACAGGGCCAATCCCCTGAAAACACGCATATTCAAATGACAGAAGGGTCTTTCTTTTTGTCAAACCCCTTCTTATTTACTGGGTGTAAAGACCCGGGGCTTGCCGAAAATCGTGTTCAGATTCCATGCAAAAAGCAGAGGCTATCATGACGTCCAACGATTTCATGAAAACCCTGGCTTTTACCATGCAGTGTAAACAGGGTATTAGAAAGCTGTGTAATGAGGTGTCCAAAGGGACAGAGCAGTACCAGTGAATCTGGAATAAGGAGACTGTATGTTATTGATGGTAAGTATTGGGGGAAGGTAATGGTTAATCTAAGGGTGTGACTGTAATTAGACGGCTACTGTTAATCTTTATTACAGGTCATTAGAGCGATAAATGTATTGTTGACTGTGGGGGAACATACCAATATTTGCCTTTTTTAGAAGTAAATATCAGATAATTGGGGATATAATACATTACAAATTAACTCTTCTTAAACTGGGTTTTCCAAGGAGGGATTACCCTCATCAGATATCTAGCTACTATATACCTTCAATACGGCTACTAGGCTGATAATGAATTAAGATAGTTTGTAAGATATAACCCATAAAGAGCTATTTGCTGCTGTATGCAGCCTTAGGAAGGCAGAATATCTGATATATACGGCAGGGCTTAAGCTAGCCACACACTGGACGATTATATGGGCTAAAAGTCATTCTAGTGTATGGTGAAGATTTATTTTTAAGAAGAAAATAAAACACATCAGTCATGCATTAGCGTTATTTTTTATAGAACACAAGAAAGTGGTGAATAGTAGCACCTGAATGCTCCCGTATAAGATACAAACTTATTTTTGCGTCCTGAAATTTCAATGCTTGTGTAGGGGACGGCACCATTTGTTCATGTATGATAAAGAAGCATATGATATGATGGGGGTCTCCTTTCATATACCCCGTTCACATTGAGCCTAAAACCCGGGTTATTCCCAGGGCATGCCAGGATGACCCAGGTCAAGGTGCAGTGTGAACAACACGTAAAAAGCAGGGTGTAAAATCATGTTAAATTTCCGGGAAAGTAAAATCCAGTTTATTCTTTGCATGCAGGGAGAATACTTTATATCTGCTTATTGCACACACTGACCAGACTAGAGTCAGCAGCATACACATCATGCCCGAAGCTATGAATGGTTGGTTGTGATGTTGTTACGCTACGCCCATTCATAGTATCAGGGTTTAGTGAATTACATTAAGTGACTGGAGATTTGCTGTCTCTCTCGGGATACCGAGTGACTTACCCTAAATCAGGGAGTCTCCCGGATATTCCGGGATATACATATTTCCCATCCTGGCAATATTGTGTCACCTGTCACCAAGTTTTCCAGAACTCGCTGTTTATTCTGCTACATAATCCCCCTGCACTGTGTCACTACCACGATGGGATCCTTTGTATATGTGACCGCTCTGTCGCCGTGCATGCTAGAGCGCGCTTGCCTGGGAGAGGAATACAGCTCAGCACTTCTTATTCTGGCCGCAGGGCAGACTTTTACCTATTAGCAGAAGAGCTGTGACATGTAGAAGCAGCCGCCCTGCAATCACACATCACAGCCATTATCAGCATTATTTATTAGACACTGCTCATACCACAGGCATCTTACAAATCACATGGATACAAAGGAAACATAATAACACGTTAGTATAAATACCATTAGCCAGAGACATGAGTGGAAGTCAAAGTCTGGTAGAAATTGAAAAGTGGGGATGTTGCCCATAGCAACCAATCAGATTGGAGTTTACATTCTCCTGTGTGTAAAATGGAAGTAACCTCAATGCACACAAGTTTTGGGAGTAATGATTGGGAGGGGGATATATTTTGATTAGAACAGAGCTCAGCAATTTGTTAATCTAGGTCCTAAACTAAAAATGTATAAGCCAGGTTATTAGACAAATATATTTTATGTGGATCACAGAACAGAAACAGACTGGACGCTTCAGAGGACAAGACCGACAGACTGGACAGAGGTGGACTGGAAACTACAATAAGCAGTTCCTGAGGCAGACAGAACTGGACAAGACACAACATGAGCATGTCCAGTAATACTGACTGGTGCCTGGACAAGGACTGGAATGCCAGAAATACAGAGGGAGTACAGGATTGAAGGTAAGTACGGGGAACATAATGACAGAACAATTTACAAAGTACAAACCAAAAGCACATGCAATGCTTGATGGCAGTAAGGTAGAACAGGAGTAACAAGCAGGACAACAGTAAAAGGTCCCTGTGAAAACAAAGCAGCAAACGAAAAGGCCATAGCCATTACAATATCACCAGCAATGGAGAGGGATGAGCATCCTGGCTGGTCCTGGCGCCAGATGAGACGTACTAGTCATGCTAGCACCTGGAGCAGATGTATACACAGAAACCTGCCTGCTTAGCAACAAATAATAGTCATCCAGATACCTGTGAGAGCAGGTATATAGCTGCTTGAGCTGTCAGAAATAGAAAAAGGTTGTGCTACCTCTTCCACACACAATCAAATTACAATGGCATGCATGCTTTGCTGATATGGACTGGTATGTGAATAGAGTGTTGGAAGATAACCCTCCCATTCAGTTCTCCCAGATGTCTGCTATATACATTCCTTTGGACGTGTCCTGATTGCTTAAACGCTTTATGCTGTAATGTTACTCAAACTACAACTTGCTGTTTGTTATGATTCCGTTTGTATTATCGTTTATATCTCTTGTAAATCGTGTGACTTTGTGGTTAAATAATTTTTTTTTAAATTACGCCAGATAGACGGTATATTTAAATGAAGGAATTTGGGCAGGGTTGGGGGTGCAGATATCGGTCACATGGACCGCTGAAGGCAGTGGTATAGCACCATATGCAGTGCTATCCTTTTCATAGAGGAGAATGTTATCTTCCCCCACACACCCGTGTTGCTCTTAGAGAGCTAGATATAGTCCATCTAGTATACATTTTCTTAATCCTCATAGTTAGATTTAATCAAATCTGAGTTTGAGATGTAAAAGGAAAGGGATCTAATAAATAAGAAATGACTACAGTGTTACACAAATACTTTCAGCCTAATCCTCAAATATTCTTGTGTCAGACCAACTGAGTTACATAAGATCTTTACATACATTAGATCTTTGCTGAGTCATTACATCTTTGCAAACAAAGTTAAAGTTGAAAGCAAAGGAGCTACAGTTGTACGTCAAACATACATATAAGTGATTAACATCTCTCCATTCCTGTACTATAATGAAGCATAACCCAAAGGATGACTATTGTTATAGACAGATGCCTATCTCTCGTAAGCATCATTGTGAATAATATACAAGAAACTCAAAACAAAGGTAATTAAGCTCATTACATTAGGATGCTCACCGCTAAAAGGGTTACAGAACACATAACTGGTGGACTGATTGATCCTTGTCCAAACAGGTACCTTGTTTTGAGAAGTCTATATAACCTGGTTGCAGGTTGTTCTAACTTTTCTTGCAGCTTGAAGGTCTCTACCCTTGTTTTGCATTTAGGGCAGTGGTCGAAGTGGAAATATAGAAGTGGTGGTATGGAAACACTGAATATAACAGAAGTCAATGAAGATCTGTAGTATTTCAATGACATCAGTGGGAGAAGTGCGGGTATGGCATACCCTCGTATACAGTGACAGTGTCCAAGATACTTCACTGCATCCCTCCCAACAGGACAAATAAACCCCAGCCCTGCCCAAGTCCAACCCCGAATCCACCCAAAACCTGCCCAAGCCTCACCTCTTTTCAGACTGATTTTGGAAAAAAATTTATAAAAAAAAACTAGGTAGATGGGACAGTCACCCGAAATCAGGACGGTCCCGCAGGAATTGGGACACTTGGGGGCCGATTCAAACCCGTGCGAAGACGGGAAAAAGCGCGAAGTGCGCTTTTTCCCGTCTATTACGGGACTGAAAACTCGCGTTCTTTTGTATGCACCTCTATGAGGTGTGAACGAACAAACGCGAGATTTTCTGCCTTACGCAAATAGCGTAAGGCAGAAATCTCCGCGCGAAGGGGGATTGAATCGGCCCCTTGGAGTTTGTCATTGTATGTACCGTACATGCATATTCAATAGGTCTGCAGGCATCTAAGGATGGTATATCTTCCCTCCATGACCAAAACACGGTCAAATTTATATCAAATCGTACACAGCATTTATTTGTTTTAATAAAGGGGATTTATGTCTCTACTGCTTCGGAAGGTGGCCGCTTTGGTTTGTTCTTTGTATATAACTTTACATTTTGAACCCATTCAACAAGGAGGCTGTTGCTGGCCTCTCACTATTGCCATTTCACATGAGTCAGACTCTGGGTTACTTGGCCAACAGACTCCTCGCAAACAAACAACTTGCGACAGAGAAATGTGCAGCGTTCAAAGTCTAGATGTGTAGAAATTGTGTAACTCCACCAGATTGCTACCTTTTTGGTGAGGTAACATTCGAACATCAGAAACTCATGTGCTTTAGTATGGATTACTATGTATTCATTGAAGTTTGAGTCCTTTATTTTTGTTGTACTAGACTCTGTCCAGGTGAGTCAATCTGCCCATGTATTGTACTGTTCTGTAGAGTATGGTGACAATAGTAGATCTAACCTTTCCACATCTTGTAACACAAGTAGTTCTCAATGATCTTGTCTGAGTTTTGAACCTACATAAAAGACAAGCGAAACTTTTAAGCTTCAAACTGAAAGGCTGGAATCTCTTTCACAAAGAAACTAAAGGACGTGTTTTTTTAGACATAGTATAAAGGCTTTAAGGATTTCTTTTCCATTGGAAGTACACTGTTTTTTGTACTAATGTTAATTCTGTCAAGGAAGCATTTGAGGGCGATTCTGGTCTGTGGAAAATTCTTTGTTTTCCGCGGTCTGGGTTCGAAAATTGGCGCAAATTCTATATTTTTAGGAGCTCCGCTTGATGCCGGGGGTGTGAACACACTGCCTTGCATTTAAGCATCTGGTCCAATGCTTGAATTCAGCACTGTTTGAATTCTATTCACTTTTGTGGCAAAAAGTAAGATATCATTTTTATATGGTTATCAGAGTAAACTAGTATGGGATTTCATAATAAAAGCTATAGCTTCAGAAAGTGTTTATGAACAAGTAGCAGAACTTCTGGAGACATTGGAGTCTCCAGCCTCTGGGGTCCCAGCCCTAGGGGGGCAATTCTCTATTGAATAATGAAGAACTACCTAAATTCACGGCACTTAGAACCAAGTCCCCACTTCGTGCCCTGCTATAGACGTTAGGGCAGCACCACCTATATCATAGATATATAGAATACTTGTCTGTATATTCCAGTGCAGAATCATTTCTGTTTGTCGCAATTCATTTAATGAACAACTACATACCGTAACTCTTTTTTCTTTTTTTTGCTACACTACTACTGTATGTCAACAGTGTGGACGTGGACAGGGGTGGAACTGCCAGGGACAGAGGCAGTTGCCCGCAGGCCTAAGGGGAGGTGTGATTCTTAATTAAAAAGGGGGGTAGGGGGCAACATTTTTACGCCACTTTGAGGTACAACTAGAATCCTTGTGTTTCTGCATAATCCTTTCTACCATATGATGGGTGGGGGTGTTTGGGAGTTTGGGGGTGTTACATTAAACTTTCAGAGTTGATGGCAAAACGTTTGCTATATGGATGAATGTAGAGATGATTCTTGAAAGATTATGAGGTTGGATTATGATGTGGTGTCATTTCCATCTTTATTTAGCTAGGTGTTTAAATGAAAAATGAAATTTGCATGGAAAATAAAATAGTAAAATGCAGAGTAAAATAATGCTTTCCATGCACAGCGCTCATTTGTGAAAACATGTAAAACCAGTTTTCATTTTGCAGGTAAAACCTGTTTCACAGTATTCCAACCTATGACACAGAAACGAGAGATTGCGTATAGCCATGCTATTGTATTATTAGGCAAACAACTAATCACCCGAGCAATCTAAAAGGAGAAAACAAATTACCCGGAGGAACATGGGGATCATCATTGCGGCCTATGGGATTTCAGCAAATCACTGCAAACATACCTAAATATGAAGTATATTTAAAACACATATCAAAGAATTTATCATAAAACAAAAATCTGAATACATAATTATGTCAGAAACATTTATCCGGGTATGAATCAAATGTAATGAAATATAAACTAAATACTCGAAATCAGAAAACGCATATATTAAAGACCTACAGCGAATCCAGATCCATGCAAGAGCAAGCCTCAGTAAGAAATGGGATATCTACACATGTGTATGTGTATGTGTGTGTGTCAGAAAACAAGAAGAGAGAAGATCACAGTAGAACAAAGAAGACAGGTGAGAAGAGAGGGATAGATGGAGAGTGTGGCTGGATTTATTATGGGTCATAGAGAGTCTTATTATAGGTTATATGCCTCATAAATAAAGCTCTTTATTTCTGCTTGTGAATTATGCAGCATTATGGCATCATTAATTACATTGTGCTGTACAATGTAAGCTACCATTCACCATCAGTACCTGTCCCAATGGAGCTAACACACACAGGGTAGGGTTCATTTAAGTCAGCAGTCAGTTAGTCTAGTCGCATGTATTTGCAGTGTGGTAATTGTATTTACCCATGAAGCATTGCATGGGATACATAAGACTTCATACACCATAATGATGATCTCCCTAAGGAGAAAACTTGCCCCCTAGAGCTACATTAAAGCACCCCGAAACAGCTATCTGCAGATAGGAACCTCTTCTCCAATAGGTGGCGCTGGAGATATAGCTAAATATATAGTTTCCCTAGAGCTTATTTCAATATTGTAATTACCCATGGAGCATTGCATGGCCTTTATAAGACTTTATACACCATAATGATGAAAACTTTCTAAGAAGAAAACTTTCCCTCCCCAGAGAAACCAGAGAAGGACACAGAAGGAACCTACACACAGATAAGGTGACGGAACCACATTCATGACGTCCATGGTGTAGGCAGGAGTGCTACCACCTGAGCCAAATTTGTTTATAATGATGAGTAATAATAAATAATAGTAAAACTGTTTCTTCTTCCAATGAAAACCACACATATATAATGCAAGTTTTATTTTGGTCTTTATCAACCATATATCTATATTGCATGTAAATAGTGCTAAGAAAATCGTGCACGCAGCCACCTACAAAATGTTTATAGAACTGTAAAACTTGTTAAGTTACACTAATATCAACATGTCTGCAACACAGAAAGGGGTTTGAAAGAGGCAAGTATGATTCATCTCATATAGATGATGAGATTTTTCATTTAATTCATTATATGGCCAAAGCCAATCACGTTTTATTGGTGAATGCTATCTTTACGCATATTACATAGCAGCGACACACCAACTTACCGTATATCCGCAAGTATAAGTTGAGGCACCTAATTATACATTAAAAAACTGGGATAACTTATTGACTCAAGTATAAGCCACCCCCAGTATGTCTGTCTGTCACCCCTGTGAAAGTCTTATGTCACTGATGGATCATTGCCCCCATAGGACTACATTGTCTCTGGTACTACTATGTCCTAGCTTCTAAAGATCTTCCCCTATATGTCTCTATTGTCCCCCTCTTCCTCACATGTGCAGGGTTAATATAAGGCAATGTAAAGCTCCTGTGTCATGGTGTAACCCATACAGCACACTATCATACCTGTGTCAGCTCTGTGGNCTCAGTATGGTGGGTAAGTGGCATGCTGCCTGCCAGTGTCACGCTCTCCCCCTCCTTTACCTTAGTTCGGAAAACGGAAAAGGAAAAGCTAAATACCACTGTTTCCAAAACAACAGCTATGATGGCAAAGAGGGATGTGTTTTGGAGTATATTCAAATAAGCAGTGCATAGGGTAGAACGCTGCGTGTACTTTTATAGAACAGAAAGTTCTGTGAGAATAACCACACACATTTTTATTTTCCATATTTGTTCTAATTAAGAATGTACCAATAGATGTGTTCCCAAAGTACACAATGTAAACAGAGCGAGGGAAAAGAATGCATGTCGATGCAGTAGGGCCCTATATTCCTATATAATATATTTTTCTTTTAAAAATATATATTACAAGTTAGATTTTAACCATTTCGTTCCAGAAGAGAGGGTGCCACACTGCAATAGTACGTTTTGCTTCTTCTGTTTGTACTTTTAGTTGGTGCACAGAAGACTTTAGAAGGATTCATTGTTTTAGCGTTGGGCACAGTGGTTGCCCAGAAACCCCCCTTAATGTTGCTGGATTATATGCGGGTTATATTAAGTATTAGGAGCTGGTACACTGTATAGAGCAAAGAGATGGTCTGAGATGGCATTCTACAATGTGTGTGACACATTCTCCCAATACCTAATATACCCAATATATACTTTATACAGTGCACCATCTCCACAACACCATACAAGCTTTAGAAACCCCCCTTCCAAAATCCTGCATTTGCCACTGCTGTTTAATGAATATAAATATATAATGAATATATAAATATTTGGAAACCCCCCTTCCAAAATCCTGCATTCGTCCCTGTTCCCTTAGGGAATATATAGCCCTGGATGACACCAGCTCACACAGTCTGTTTCCCTGCTAGCAGCACTAAACTGTCAGCATTTTGTCTGATTAACAGCTGGAGAGCGTTCTGTTCCCTAAATGTTATTTATATATTCACCATGTACAATGCTTATACACATCTCTACAGAAAGCATAACAGTTCTCATATGCTCTGTTGTAAGGGACAGAAACCCCCGTCCTAGCTAAAAATTCACTTGTAAGAGTCATTATTGTACAGTATATTACCTTTGTTAGTCCACATAGAACCCCACTATCAATCAGATTAGTTTTAACCAATTATTTTAGTGGTTTTCTTATCATGGGGTAAATGAATTTTTCCGTAAACCTGATGTGTTTTTTATAATTCATTGCACATTTCCCTTCTGAATGTTCACTTCCATTTTTATAATCTGAATTAATTCTAATTAAACATACTGAAAAATGGAGCACCTTTCTAGTAATAGTTCTGTGTAACCTACTACTGGCAGCCTGTTGTCTCAAATAAAAAGTGTATAAAATAACATTACAGCCAGCATATTATTGTATGGGATCTTGTGACACAATCCACATGTAGGAAATGAATACAGTCCCATGTTATTTCCTATGTGTATAGATATGACTTAATCAATGTAGAAACCAAATGTAAGATAGCGATAGGTGGCGCTGTAATACAAGAAACTTTAAGTGCCAAAATGTCACATGCACTGCTTGTATATACTGCTATTCTGTATTACAGGAGAGGGAAAAAGACGTTTAACTGAATAAGTTTATTCTTCCATTGTCTCTATAATGACATTATTTGCTGTCTTTTGGTTGCCGATGTCATGAATATTATTTCCTGTACATTGTTGTATAAAAAATTCTGAACAAACAAGGAAAATGTGTTTAAACTGCAGAAGATGGACTAGATAGCAAACTATTGATAGCGAAGGAGGAGAGTGAAGAACAGAACTAACTAAAATATGATTCCAATGATTTAGGAGTGTACTGCATTATGTAAACCAGAGGTTCTAAACCAGTGATACGCATATTGCTGGTGGTACATGCACCCTTGTTAGGTGGTAGTACATGGGCATGTCCCAATTAAATCAGGGTTGCCTACTTTTGCAAATGGATTTCAGGGAGATTGTGACAAGCGCTGCACAAAAGGGGGTGTAACTTGTGTCCCCAAAGGGGTGTGTCCTGTGGATAGCTCCACCCATGGGTGTGTCTAGCTCTGCCATGAGAACTATTTCACAATAAAAATAGCAGCATCACTATTTATTATTTCTTAAATTGTCAGTAAATAATCACTGTCACTATTTATTGTGAATAGATGTAAATAGGAGAACCAGTAACTTCATTATCTGTATAGAAATAGGACACAATGTGTGATTTCTATCATCATAACACAATGTCTTCTTCACCTGAATGAGCATCAGGGAGATTATCCAGCACTTCAGGGAGTCAGGGAGATCACACACTTTTCAGGGAGTCTCCATGATATTCCGGGAGAGTTGGCAACCATGAATTAAATATCAAATTATAAGCGTAGAGTATAACGCTAGATTTCCTTTGGTCTTTAACAACTATGGGGATTATCCAGAGTTTAGGAGTAAGGGCAAACAGGTGCAATAGATTTAAAATTCACAAAAAATGTGTAAGTGTGACTCTGGACCAGCCCCCTATATATAAGTAATGCTAAGAAAATTGTGCACACAGCCCCACATGTTTTTTCTTATATAGCTGTAAACTGTTTTAAGTTACAAAAATGTCAACACGCCTGCAACTCAGGGAAGGGTTGTAAAGAGGTAAGTATAATTGCTCTCATTTGGATAATGAAACCATCTGCCAATCCATTATGTGGGCAAAGTACACATAGCATATGGGAGACCAGTATTCAAGCAGGCAGCAACGCACAACAGCAGCAGCAATGGTGAAAACGTCAAGAACATNTCAAGCAGTAGTTTGCTGGCCATACATCTATGCGATGGGGGTGAGATGATGCGATCAAAACAAGTAAACACCTAAACAGTGAAGGGAGTAGGCAAAATGTTTTTATGGGCACTGAATGAATGAGTATAGTCATGCCAGCATATACTATTCATATTGCAGGGTAGCCACATGTTACACTACTATCATTATTAATGCTTATTTATTATGCAACACAATGTGTCCGCAGCGCCGTACAATGGGAGAGACAGACAGAATGGGTGGGGAAGAGGAGCCCTGCCCGCAAGCTTATGGTATGTTTATGTGGTGTGGGAGGGGAGAACATACAAACAGTCAAGGTCCTGTCCAGGAATCAAACAAAGCTGTGAAGATGGAACGCTAACCATTGAGCCATCCGTGCTGCCCTGTATTATACTACTACATATAGTAGTGCCGCCATGTTACAATAGCAGTATGCGCCGGTGCTACTGTATAAATGTATAGTAGTGCCGCTACTATATTCATACATACAGTAGGGCCGGCACACACTGCTAGTGTAACAGGCGGCGCTACTGTATGTATGAGTATAGTAGTGTAACATGCCGGCTACACTGCACTATGAATAGTATACTGTTTGTACTGCAGTATATGCCGGCGTGACACTACACTATACTATACTACAGGGCTCGAGGTGGGGATTCTATAGTGCCGGTATGGCGCTAAGCCCCGCCCCTTTCATAAGCCCCGCCCCCTCCGGACCCGCAGTTTTTTAAACTAACATTCCCGACCTCCAGTGCTGAGGGGGCGGTGCTTAGGAAAGGGGGCGTGGCTTCGCGGGAGAAGTGCCGGTATGCCATACCAGCATATACCGTCCCACTTCGAGCCCTGCTATACTATATTTACTCATACAATAGCGCAGGCACATAATGCTATTGTAACGTGACCCAGGTTTTTTTTATTTACTTAGGACCCATTTCCATCTAAAAGCTATGCACACTCATATGCATGTACTGGGATTATTTGTTGGTGGAAAAGGGGAATTACAATTTCTCTGTAGCCATTCACTTATTTGTTATCCACAGACATTCTCAAAGAAAGTTTCTTGCTATGCCTGTCTGTACGCCAGGATATGTTCTTCATCTCACTGGACAGGTTTCATGGTGACAGTCCTTATTAAGGTATTAAGAATTGCAGTTGGAGATATGTTTCTGCAAAAATATTATGAACATTAAAAAGAAGTTCACACTGATATTGCTCGTGGTAACCAGGAAATACCATCTTATTTATGTATTGAGCTTTTTCCCAAATCCTGGCCTCAGTGCTCAGCTACCAGGTGACTTATAGAGGCTTTGATAATAACTATACATATTCTAGGACAAGGCTAGAATGTTAGGGGCATCTGGCTTTTTATAATCAAGAACAGAAAGATACTTTTCTATGCTCTGTAATAAAGATTACCGGCATCAAGTCCTATGGATGAATATATTCCTATTACTTACTTACATTTCATAAGAACAATGGACCAGATGCAGACGTTACGTGCTAGTGACTTACACCTTACTCATGTGTGGGTAAAACCATGATGAATTGCAGGGGAGGTAAAATGAATGTCAGTGTGTGCATGCAGGGAGAATACTTTATTGTTGCATGTTGCACACAGATACTGACCAGTGTTACTGTTACATTATTATTAGACTTGGGCTGGAAACATCATCTCTCAACTCTAATACAGTTTTTTTTTTTTGAATCAAGTAATTTTTATTAGATTTTTTCAAATATACAACATCAATACACAACGAAAAGAAAACAAAACAAAGCAGTCTCATACATATACAGCATTCAGATACAGGAAGGAGTCGGTGCAGTTGATCAAAGGACACATGGCCAAAAGGTGCATCACAGATAAATAAATACCAAGGCAGCAGGAGGGGAGGAGGCAGGTCAGGTAGGTGGGGAGGCAGAGGGCGGGACGGGCGGCAGCGGAATAAATGAATGAATTGAATTAATCCACGGCCCCCAGGTCTTAATATAGACAGGCAAATTACATCAAGGGGGTATGTGTGTTGGTCATGAGAAAGGGTCTGATTGACCAGGGATATCCACTCACCCACCAGGGGGGGCTCCGGGGCCATCCATTTCCTGGTTATAACAACCTGGGCTAGGCAATAGAGAGAATAAAGGTAGTTGGAGATAACACTGCCAAACGTGTCAGGGAGGGAAAGATCAAAGAGACAGGCTTTAGGGTACAGGGGTAGAGAGAGCTGGAGGGTATCGAGGGAAACCTGCCACACCGCCCTCCAGAAGTGTTTGACCCGAGGGCAGTCCCAGAGCAGATGAAAAAATGTCCCGGGAGATTCTCCACATTTAGGGCAGGCCATCCCCCCGTTCCCATCCCCCCTCTTGTGGGCCAGCCTACGAAGGGTGAGATACACTCTATGGAGTATGTAAAAATGGACCTGCTGGAATCGAATAGAGGATGTGGCCTTTCTAGCAGATGACAACATCTTGTCCCACTCCTCATCCTCCAGGGCACCCAAGTCCTTTTCCCAATGCTCCCGCAAAGCCGCCAGAGGGCCGGACCCGGAAGAGCGCAAAGAGGAATAGACAGTATACAGGGTGCCCAGAGAGTTAATACCGTAAGACCCCCACACCACCCCCCCCCCCTGTAGGTCGGACAGGTCAGGGAAACCGACAGAGTGCCATAGAGGAGTATCAGGGTCCATACCCGTGCCTCCCAGGATTTTGTGGGCCAAGCTACAGACCAGGCTAGCCTGTCGCAGGAGCGGGACCCGCCTGCCGGTTCGGTTACCCGCGAGCAAGTTTTGAAGAGGGGTCCAGCCAGGACCACCCCAGCGTGTTAAAAAGAAGGCAGTGGTCGCGTCAACCAATCCCTTCACCCAAGGTATCACCTGTACCAACTGGACTGCCAGGTAGTACAGTCTGAGGTCAGGGAGGGCGAGGCCACCCTCTTCCCTGCTTTCCTGATTTTATGATCAGTAGAGACAGTTCTACAACCCTTAAGGCATTCACCATAGCGATATATTTTTCAAGTGTATATTGGTGCAGATAAACGGGTTGATTTTCCCTTGGGACAACCGCCCATCATTGGCACCATACATCGGCGCCTCACCTGGCTACTAGGGTAGTAGTATAATATAGGAAAAGGCGGTTATATAGGATAGATAGAGGGGAAAACAGATGGTGGCACACAGGGAAAGAGAAAGAATAACCAAGGGCATACAAGGAAAAATAGGACTGAATATAAATTGAGTTTATTGTATATAACTAAACCCCGAGTACTTTTTTATGTCACCCGTCTGGCAAAAATTTCTGGGGAGAAGACCCTAGATATCATTCTAGTGCCCAGCTGAAACCTTCCCCTGGTGCTTCAGCTCTGTTGAAGCCTGTATCGGAGCCTGGTTTATGAATGCCAGACATCGCGTCCAGCTGAATGCAATGATATACTGACATGACATGCTCTTCCACAAGGTGGCTCTATGTAGTAGTGTGAATGGAAATAGTAGCTCTGAACATTGTGTCGGTACACTCTGAAGTTTTCTCTGGACATCGGGACATTGCGGATGGTTTAAAATAAGAGCTACTAAACACCAGATCAAACACTGTGCGTCTATCAATTATGCTGCATTATTTCAATACACAAACCCTATAAGCTTAGCACCGTATATCGCTNCAACACTACTGAGGGTAGCTGCCTAACCCTCAATTGCCAAAAAAAGGCCAAAACTAGAAAAAAGAAACTTTATAGTGTGCGCAAAACAATATTACTTTAAAGAAATTAATTGATATATAGATGGTCTCGATAGTTAAACTTAATCTAAAAATGCATCGGCTGAAACACACATTTAGTTAAAAGATACCATCACAATTTATTAAATGACACAAAACAATAAAATTAACTACACCAGTTCCAATGTTCATTAATATGGGCCCCTATGGGATAAAACTAACATACTATATATGCCGACCAGAAGTAGTTCAGTCTCTAAAACCTCGGATCGCACTGTAAAATCTGAAAATAATTTCGCCAAGGTAGTTAGAACTTGTGCTTGTTTTGTACTCACACTACCATCTGGCGTTACTGCTTCTCACACAATGAGCCTCCCAGTATTGACGGTGTTGATTTTAAATTTTAAATTTTAAATGCTGTCCCGGGCTTTAAGGAGTATATCGCTCCCAATTTGTTCTGCCGCCTTCCTCTGACCACTTTCTCTACAGCACAGATATGCTGGAGCTCTCGGATGAGACGGTCACAGAGGGGATAATTCACATCCAGATCTGTTATTCCTTGCGGCAGAAGTCTGTTATTTTTCTCGGCAACCGGGTCACGCTGGAGGATCAGGTCACAGGTGTTTCACAATCAGCCAGGGAGTTTCCTCCTTTAGGCGAAGATCAGTGTGCTCTTTAGCTTATAGTCGTGGTTTTCCCTATTTTCGGGGTCCCAATAAAAGAATAAAATGGTTGTGTAGTTATTAATCCTTAACGCGTTTCACCGCTCCTCGGCGGCTTCTTCAGAAGACAATCGAAAAAATAATGTGACATAAATCAAGGTCTCACCACATAGACATTTATAGTCATGTTGACCAATCATACTGTTTGTGGGAGGTAACAGTTTCAGCCGATGCATTTAACCCATTGTAGTAATAAGTGCTTTGTGAATACTTCTTGTAGCAAACTTGCTACTTTTATATTTAAACAAATCTGTGAGAACATAGCTTAACATAATAAAGAAGAAAGAAAAGAAAGAAAGAAATCCATATCTACTCAATTAATAGATTATTTCAATGTTTCAATATTTTTGTGGCTCTCCCTCCGATCGTACCGTATGGCTTAATACAAATGGAGGGGGGTCACGAAGTTATCAAATAGTGTATGTGCAATATCCAATGTACTTGTATATTATAATTACATATAAAAATATGTGATAATAATAATGGGATACCAACCCATTGTGCAAGACTTAATTTACAAAACGAAACAAAATAATAAACAAAAAACAAAAGTGTAAAAAATCTCAACCACCAAATAGACCTTTTTGTTGACAGGACTTTTTTTATAAATTTATATAAATAGTTTTTTATATATATATATATAAATATCTATGCGATATTCCTAAATAATACCCAGATCAATAGATTCGTTAAACCCCTCTGGGTGGAGTGTCCGCAAGTTGTGTATCCAGTAGGACTCCCGGACACACAACTTACGGAATCTATCCCCACCTCTTTTGGTGGCGGGAACTATTTCTATTCCCATCACCCGTAAAGTGGAAATATCCCCCTTATGCCATTGAATGAAATGTCTTGCGACACTGTGGTTCATATTTTCATTAATAATATTCCGTCTATGTTCCATAAACCGGCATCTGAGGGATCTTATAGTTCTGCCTATGTATTGGATACCGCATCCGCAAAGGAGCATGTATACAACATATTCACTAGAGCAATTGATGAAAGATTTTATAAAATATTGTTGTTTCGTAATATGTGATGAATATTTAGTTGTTCCATGTATAGTATAGGTACAAGTTGTGCATCTGGATTTCCCACATCTAAAATTGCCAATTGGAAGATTATTTGTATGGAACATAGAGAAAATATTATGTTCAATTGTTGGTTGTTGTTGACAGTACACACTAAAAAGATTATCAATTGTTGTGTGATTGGAATAATAATTGTCTCATAACACTACAGTATGTACTATGCTTAAGTCCCAGTACCACTGAACTATTGAGGTTGCTTTAATGGGGGCTGCTAGGTAAGGCTGCTACACTTAAGGTTGTCTACAGTATGTCATAGCGCTTCCTGGGAGTATCTAACAGTAGTGCGGATNCTGTTGTCAATGACAGGCCAGATAGATATATATTAGAAGTTATAAGTATATTATTTGAGACAGAACTGTTTATTTTATTATATATTTAAACAATAGGTATTAGTCATAAAACAATATGTGTGGTCAGTTGACAATTACTATTTTATACCAATATACCAATTGTCTGGATGTGAATGTGTGGTAATCCATCAACTGTGTAACTGCATTACAGATATTTAGTGTTTGTAGTTATGGACATGGTGTTTTCCTGCAGCTTCCTGTATTTTCCCATGACGCTGATTACTGTTTGTCCATTGCTATTCTGTTTATAGTGATATACCACAGGGAGCAAATACACAAAGCATTATTTACACGAGTGCTTTATAATGTGTTTAACATGAGTGCTTACAGCATATTAAATATCATATGTTACTGAGAACAATCAGTGGGCCGTGCTCTTCATGATGGCATAATGTAACACTTTCCATTGGTGGCACTGGAAGGGACAGGTACCACCATGGAAATCCGAGAGGTGGGTATGAACAATGAAGGTAGGGGGCAGCTCTTGTAACGTTGTACATATGACGTTCCCCATTCACAGGAGTTAGGATCTCATAGTTTTACACTACTAGAAAGCGCTGCAGTTAGAGTTCTATGCACAGGGGTAGCTCTGGTATAGTTTTCAATACACATCTGGGCAGACTGGATGGGCCATGTGGCTCTTTTCTGCCGTCACTTTCTGTGTCTGTACCATCTCATACCATCTCATACCCTACATGCATCTAGAAGCATTTGGAAACCCCTATAAAAAATCCTGTGCTTGGGAGTAAGGGCAAAACAGGTGCATGTGTAGAACTGGGCAAAACCAAACATTGAACTACAGGAGAGGCGAATATAAGTGCAACTCTGGATCAGCCCCAGATCAGGGCTCACAGTGGGCCGGTATATGCTGATATGGCTTACCGTCACCTGTTCTGCTGCTAAGCCCCGCCCCTGCATAAGTGCCATCCCTCCCAACTAGAGGGGAGACTTCTAGTACAATAATCGCTGACCTGGAGGGGGTGGGGCCTAGCGCAATACCGACACCTTAAAGGCCCCGCTTCGAACCCTGCTCCAGATTATAAACGGAACTACTGTATCATGTAAACAAAACTTCCATTGCTTCAAATGGTATAGATATGGACCTGGACAGAAATACTGATAATTCACTTTTGTACAAACCTAAATCTACAAACTATACTGTGATGATCATAAGTATGGTCAATGGCGAACAAGTTAAATTGTAGACAAGGATTTACAAACACTTGTATAATAATATGTTCTCAGACAGCTCAAATAGATTTATATTATACAGGATAATGTGAAATTATTTGAATCATATGTTTGTGGTAGTAACTTCGGATTAGTTTCTTTGTCCGGAAGGTCCAAACAAGTTAGTTGTAGTAATAAGAACCCCCATAGTATTTTATGCGTTCGAGGGGAGACATCCAAAATTTCATTTGTATCTTGAGTTTTCCGCACTACTAGTATGTAAGGACTGCTTTTACTGTACTAAATACTCCCCCTTCCATTCACTGTGTTTACGCCCTCTGCATCGTCCTTTAAGTTTGGACTAAATAACAGGGATTCATGTGTGCATGAGTATTTAGGTTATTTTCTGCACCTAGATTGTGGAAAAGAACACATCTGGTCCTTCAAGTCCATCACAAGATGTATTCAAGAAGCTGACTCTTCTTGACATATCAGTACTAGTCTATCTATGCCGGTAGATATATTTACTGAGTAGATTTATTTATTATATTTAAGATGGCATATGCCTATGATAAGATATGCAATACTTTATTCTGTGTGTGTATACCACATCCTTAGGTTCTTATTGAAGACGTGTTCTAATTGGTCATTTTGTGGCTGGTACTTACTTTCACAACCCAGAGATGTAATATTAGAAAGGTGAGTAATTTAAGTAAGGTGACAGATGTCATGTGAGCACAGCCAGTCAGCCATACAGTAAGGAACGAAGAACATCTTTTCAACAATCCCCTTGTCCGCACCCACTCTAGTTTTCTAGACAGCAAAGTTATAGCTTTGGGTTTTTTTCTCTGAACTTGAAATGTAATTATGTTAAATTGAAAATATAACAATGTTCCAATGTAACTGAGGCTGAAAATGCTATTCATCATGTGAAAACTACACTTTGACTACTCCTGATCTAGACAATGAAACTATTGATTTTCTATGAGGGCCAGGGACTCGTTCGCTTGCCCAAAATGCAGTCAAGTTAATGTATCATTGCCTCGGGGAATGCCCTATGCTTGGTAGGTTTTGGTTAATGGTGAGGGGCTTTGTGGAATCCCACCTATTTGAGCACTGGACCTTAACTCCAGAATGGGCTTTATTTAGGCTGCTGGCACCAGGGCGGAGAGTAGTTCATGGGGGAAGGAGACACCTCTTATTGATGGTTAGCTCAGCAGCCAAAAAGAACATACAACAGCTTTGGATCACGCCAGATTTACCCTCAATGTGCCTCTTCCTGGATAAATGACTCTTTCTAGTCCGCATGGACTGGATTGATGCACTGTTAGTCAAGGAAGCTAAGGTGGAAGGGTTCTTTGATTGTTGGGAGAGTTAGATTTCCATATTGTCTCCTGCGGTCGCCAAAAGGTTAGCCTGTCTTTTGCTCAAATAGAATGGTATGTTGGAGACCCTCCTGTAGATTTAAGCGATTGCTATGGCTAAGATTGCTTATTGAGGGGGTAAGGAGGCACCTTTCCCCTCTGCTCTTTATCCACTGATGCCCTTGTCGTCAGGGAGAGTATACTTGATCTTTTTACCCATCTCTGTATTGGTTCCCAATGTTTGTCCTTTGTACATCTCCTATTACCGGTTCCTTCTCTCTACTTCTAGGGAGAAACCATTTTTTAGTATGTATAATACTTAACTTGTATTGCCTTATGGTTTTGAACTGCATGTTTTCGATGATGTTAATAAAAATTTTGTTGAAACCCCCCTCCCCAGACTGTTAGGGACCATGTATGGCTGCATCTAGAACAAGTGGAACCTATGGCGAATAAACACTATTAGAATGATAAAAATCAACCAGAAAATAAACACTGTGGTCATAAGGAACCAGAACCAATGTTATTTATTTATTTATTACCATGTGTTTATATAGCGCCATCATATTACGTAACACTTAATTTGTAATTTGTATTTGCAGACACAGGGAGAACTGTGTGAAACTCCACATAGATAAGGTCTTGTCTGAGGAATCAGTGCTATCCGCTGAGCCATCCATGCTCCTGAGTAAAGGCCACTAATACAATATTATTGTATTACCCTCATGCATACATTTATCTTCCTGCTGTCTTAGTTCTAAAGAATAGGTAATGGGCATCCCCCAGGTCCTCACATACCAGTTGCCTCATACCTCTGAATCACCATGACTTTGACAGGACAGTGCCACTTTCTGAGCCATGTCATGATTGGGGCAGAAGCTGGGCAGCATGCCCATTACATGGTTCTCTGCACAACGCAGCAGTCATAAATGGCGCAAAGGGCCCTAGTGGTGGACATGGCTAATGTAAGCACAGGTTGGAAGCTTAAGGGGCTGTCTAACCCTACAAAAGATCTAGATACACCCTGTCCATTGCCTTTATTACCATTCCACTATACCTCCAATGTTGGGAGACATAACTGGTCTGTAATAGCTTGTAACACTTGTTACAATACGTAATCATCTATAAGTACTGTATTATAATATAGAGAAGGAGTATGACCGGTAACTCTTTTGAATGCTAATGTCATAAAGACAGATCATAAAGACTGTCAGGTTCTTCTTTTATGATTAATCGACAGATGTGATTTATTATTTACAAGACATCAGATAATAGTGGATTGTTTTTAAGTGTATTCTATTTATAGAGTAATAGTCTTCACTTGTGCATTCGCTTTTCACTGTAATTATGCTATTGGCATTGTTGTTGCTTAAAAATAAATAGGAACTCTATCAGCTTTCCAGGGAAATTGGGAAATTCTACCTCTTGGCAGCAACTGCTTAACATCCTGAGAGTTAAACTATTTAAATACTTACCTACGCCAATGTAGAGAAAAATTATATTTTTATTACCAGCAGCATCTCGTCTGATTGGAATCATCTAGATGTCTGGTTACATGAGGGGTAGTATGTAGTAAACAGTATCTATTAGCTGTATGTTAATATTAAAATACTCCAAACAATACCATTGTATAATATGATAAATAAAACTTTTGCCCAGCCAATGACACTGAAAGTCAGTTGTAAAGCACTGCATTATCCTACAACGTATGGAACTAAGATGTTATTTAACATGACCCATATTAAAATAACTTGCCAAAACGTTAAACATTGATGATCACTAATTTCGTTATGTGACTACAAATACAATTTTGTAAAAATACATTTTATGGGATTTTTCAAGTTTTTATGGGGTACAGAATAAAAAGGGGTTTAAGATACACTCACACCAATTGCAACATGACAATGGCATGCAGTGGCAGCAGAGGGAATACAGATAGAATACTTCCATGTGGAAGCTTTCTGTATTCCTTCTGTTGTTGCTGCACACCACTTAAGCGTACTGGCGTCTAAGTGAGCTAACATGCCTGGACCCACGTCTACATGGAGACCATCACCAAGCTGTAGGCCCGGGCGCTTTGCGACTGGGGGGCGCCACTGTGACACATGTGCAGTAGATGATTGGCAGCCCGCAGTCACCTAGTCTGCTGCGCTGAACTAAGCAATGACATACACCCGTATACACTCCCACAGCCCCAGAGTGGAAGATATTTAAATATTACAGTAAGGTATTTACATACTAAATGGACTTTCTTCAATCTATATTTTATGTGTGGACAGTGCAGAAATATTAAGGTAGTGTCCACCATTCGTGAACCCGTCTGTGCATGTGAGTGGACTACCCTTGCAACCCCAGAATGCTGGATACAATAATCATTTCCAACCAGAACTCATTGGAAGCAATGTGGGCCAGCGATGGAAAATACGGGGCGACAACGGAACTTATACACATTTCCCAGTCTTGGCACCCCTGAGTCAGAGGAGAATTTTTGAAGAGTTAGTCATAGCAGTGGATAAGGGATCATACATTTAGTATTAGTTATTTGTTGGGTATAAAATGTATGAGTCAGCTTCAGACAGCCAGATTCTGTGAATATAAGGAAGATTCTCAGCAAACGGCATACTTTAAGGCATTTAGTAATATTACTTAACATATGACACAAATGCAATCACTTGTTTGTGCCATCAGCTTTGTGTTTATTCCAGTTCTCTAAAACAATGACCTGGAAATATGTATGTGAAAGTTCATGTTTTCGCTCTGTTGTCTGGAGCAAATGGATCATTTCTAGATGAGTTGTTTTTTGAGTTGTAGACAATAAAACAGGGCACAGGTAATGACTGGGAATCCCACGCTTCAGCTACAATGATTTGCAATCTAACTAGACATGGCCTATCTCATATTCTCTGCAGACACCTAATTCTGTTTTGCTTAATATAAGAGATCGCCAAAGGAAATGAAGCCAAAGGGGTATTCTAGTAGTGTAGTCATCAAAATGAGTGGCATATTGTATGAATCAGTGGTCGAAGTGGAAATGTAGAAGTGGCGGTATGGAAACACAGAAAATAATGGAAGTCAATGGAGATTAAAGTGCCGGTATGTCATACGCCGGTATACACCCCTACTTCGAGCCCCGGTATGAATAATACTATTAATAATACCAAATAGGCGCCTAATGTGCAGATCTGCACTTAGGAGTTGTAAGACCACACTCCAAACTTAATATTGGCGATCTTCAAACTTAATACTGTTATTGTTATAAGTTTCCACTTACTATATATATATATATATATATATATATATATATATATATATATATATTTATATATATATATATATATTACACAAACAAAACCACAGGAAAATGGAAAAGTCCAGTTTTTTTTGTCTCTTAGGCCTCTATTTAAATTTTAGTGCAATAAATCAAATTTTAGAGTGGAAATGAGCATTATCGCACTAAAATATAGTAGGTATAAAAAGTTTTTTATACCTACAAATCATGCAAACTATGGAAATCTGATTTCAATACAGGCCGGCGCTTCAGAATATTTACTAATTCTTGTATAGGATTTTATTATTCCACTCCAGGGGGTGTATTTACTAAGCGGCGAGATTGTAGTGAGATTGGAAAGTGGGGATGTTGCCCATGGCAACCAATCAGATTCAAGCTGTCCGTTTCATTTTACACAATGGAGAATGTGAACTTGAATCGGATTGGTTGCTATGGGCAACAGCCCCACTTTTCAATCTCACTGCAATCTCGCTGCTTAGTAAATATACCCCCAGCAGTCTAAAGATGGCGTTCGAGCCATCCCTCCTTCTAATATCTGTTATTAGAGGGAAGGAAGGGGGTACTTGAGAGGAAAGCGCTGGGATACTATTCCCCGTCTCTCTAGTAAAATATCTTTCTGTTGCTGCACACCAGTATTCACTTAGACACCATACCATAGTTTTTAGGGGCGACCTGTGCAATTGCATGGGGCGCCACCCAAGGTTCTGTAATGGGGCGCTGCACTCAGCCTGGTGATCGGACTCCCCCTATACAACTTCATTGTAATCNCGCATGACTGAGACTAGGGCTCGGCGGAAGCTCGGTATATATAGTAGTCACAAGGGGAGAACTAGTGGAAGTGGTGTAAAGAGGACGTCTGTGTTCAGATCAGCTGTAGTAAACGCTACAGGGTGATACTTCCCAGGTCCTCCCTGGCAGCAGCGATGCTTGTTTCAAATAATCTGCCAATCAGTTGTCATCTCCCTGACTGGCATAAGTAGAAACCACCGGGGAAAGGGTAGTTGGTTTGGGGAGCTATTTGACTGATTGCCCTGGGAGCCATACAGTCTAGAAACAGAACTGGTCCGGGCCTCACTATTCTGATTCTTATTCAGTCAAAGCAAAATTAAGAGGTACATCATATAAATGTCGATACAATACGTTTGAAACATAGGTGCCTCAGCTATGCCTATCATAATCAGTTCAATATAATACTGGAGCTTTAGATCATGTAAACAAGAAAATACTTTACAGAGATGTCTGAATAGATGCAGTGGAGCAAGGTGCTGCCCTGACTTTATGGCTACCCTGGCTGATGGCAACTAATATTAAAACATATCACATATAGGCCTCTATTTATAAAGAATTAAAAAACGAAGCGTACCAGGCTCGCTTCACCTCTCTGCGAGCCTGGCAGCTTCGTTACTAGT
>JABWIB010000237.1:0-10911 GCA_016617825.1 Platyplectrum ornatum | reverse complement strand
TTATTGCCTGGGTAGTAGAGTTTAATTGGCGTCCACGCACTACCTGGGCAGTTCAGTCAACCCGGGTAGTGCCTGGGTAATAGAGCTCAGAGTGAACGGGGTAATAGTCTATTGGGGAATGGAATTAATGTTCTCCAGAGCACCAAACTTGTTCCTCCTAGCTCTCTATACTCCAATTATTCTCACCTCTCTTTATTTCTCTTCAGTCCATTCCAATTTGTTCTATAATAGTATGTTGGCCTCATTTATTTTTAATTTACTATTTGTGTATCTGACAACATATATAAATTACTTATTTGAGAATGATTTCGAATGTAATACTAACTTTCGTTTCATTTACATATTAATGATTCTCAAGCTGAATTGTGTTTGGTTGGTATTGATTTTGTAATAAAGTACCAAATGACACTCTCTTCATTCTAGCATCAGTAGTGCACTCGTGTCTCACTAGATAGCGTCAGGGTTGCATGCTAAATACATTTAAAAATGCAGGACAGCAGCTTCTAAAACACTCTGGACTACTGTTGGCATTAAATATATACCTTGACATAAACAAATATGATCTCTTATGGGTTTCACTAACTAATACTACAGTGGTGCTTTTAAAAAAATAATAATAATAAATTATATGATGAGTTGTAATTATGGCAACAAAGAAGGGCACCTTCAGTATTAGATGGTAAATATCGCACTATATAGCGTGCCATTCCCAGACCACCCAATATACCCCATATATATTATAGTACAGGGCTCGAAGTGGGGGGGTATACGGGGGTATGACATACCGGCACTTCTCTCACTGTTGTAATGAAAAAATGTCAAATCTCCATTGACTTCCATTATATCCTGTGTTTTCATACCCCCACTTCTGAATGTCCATACCCCCACTTCTAAATTTCCACTTCGACCACTGTTATAGTCTATTCATTCATAGAACCTTAATATTCCCAATATATATTTTATAAAGTGTGTCTACTATAGACACATACGGTATATAAAGCACATGCTGTAATAGATGGGGGGTATATTAGGGGTTTGGAGATAACACACTATGTAATGTACACCCAAATATAACCCATATGTATTATAATATGTACTTTATATAGTGCACCATCTCCACAGCTCTAGTTTACCCCACATGCATTACAAGCATGGAAACCCCCATTAAACATCCTGCGTTTGTGACTGCTATTCACTATCTAGCGGTGGTGGCGCAGTGGTCATTTCTGTCTGTATTCACAGTCATTTAAAGACCGGGAGAGACAGTATCCTAGGAAGTAATTTAATCTACACTCATTATTTAAAAATAATGTAATGTAACATTTTTAAACTCTCCATGGAGATTAGGCCCAGGATGTGCTGTGGAGTTCCATGGCTGGATCAATCAGAGACATAAGTAGATGGAAAATGGATGGCTGTACTAATGACAAATTAAACCACTTGTATTTAAAGTGCTCCAGAAAACAAGCCTGTATATCTATGACATGTTCGGCCCTGAAGCACCAATGATGCGGCCAGCCCGGGTGCCATTTGCCAGCCTGCCCCTAGGGTCTACCCCAATTCGTGTGGTGGCACGGACTGCTGATCCGCCCGAATGAGTTAAGGCAGAGTCTGGAGAACTGCACTTTAAAATGTCCCAATTATTGCCAGTAATAGATATAAAGGCTTGTTTTCTGGCTTAATTTGGCATTGACGTGAGCGCGCCATTGACGCACCATTATATATGAATATATATATATATATATAATGGGGGTGGACAGGTCCAGCTCAGGGAACGGATCCCCTGGTGGACGAAACATGGCTCTGGGGAGCAGGGAATTCACTTACCCCAGTATTGTTTGGTTATATATTACAGGTGATTTTCATGTTGTTGTTGTTATATGTCATATTTATATGGGCCTAGCCTACCAAGGGAATGTCTGAACACAATGTATTTTGAGATGAGCAGATCCCAGCATATGTTGTGCCACACCTACATCCAGCATTATTGCTACACCCACATTTGACATTTGAGTCTGGTGTTAATTAGTTGCATGTATTTTCCCCTTAAGAACAAAAATGTTGACATTTTAATTACTGATAATAAACGTCCAGGACCGTACCATAGCGCCACAGCTTGGATAAGCTTCCGCAGAATTTACCCGATGTCTACATGGCTAATCTGCTTACAGTGCTGGAATTAGCCATGTAGATGCAGTTGCGCTGGACCCAGTACTTAAACTCAAAGCACAGTAAAAACTACTGTGCATTTGCTTTTAAAATGTAGTATCTGGCACAAGCACAGATTTCGCAAGTTAGGGGTATTACAATTGCGCAAAGTGTTATCATTTTCAGTTCTGGAACCCCCCCCCATGAGAGTACACAATGTGTTCTACAGCTAGAATTCAAGATGTGTTACACTGATTATGTACAGGAAAATGTGTTTATTTATTCTCGTGTGCCTCTTTTCCTGTGTACATTTGGAAAGTAAATATGTTTAACACATGAGTCAAGAATTGTTTGTGTACACATGGCATAATGTATGTTTTCCCATCGCCAGGGTCCAAATCTCTAATACCAAAAAAGGGACAAGCTGAGCATATAGATTTACAAATTTCTAATGAGATTAAATTTCGCTAGAACTGCTCTATTTTTATCTTATCTTTATATGGAGATGTCAGAGAAGGAATAATGGAAATAATGAGAATTTTAAATAGTTGGCCTCTGGTTATCAATAATCACATGATTAGAAATAGTGCACCATAAAAGAAAGGGAATCATAATTAACATTTAATATTTCATTATTTCATTTGTGTCACTGAAATTGCTTTATTTGCTCTCATCACAATATATATATATATATATATATATATATATATGACAGGATGGATTAAACACAAAAAGGACCAGATCTAAACTTTCAGCACTGTGGACTCACAACTTACTCAAGAGTGGGCAAAACCATGTTCAGTTGCAGGGGAATTGCATATTGTTAGGTAACAGTATTAGAGTTGAGAGATGATGTTTCCAGCCCAATACTAAAATTAGTATTCTCCCTGCATGCAAACAAAAACATTCATTTTTATCTCCCTTGAAATTCAACATGGTTTTACCCACTCGTACCTAAAGTCTGAATCTGGTCCCATGTTATTTACCAACACACTTATTTACCCCTTACTCCAGAGCAGAAGATACATAAATCACAATTTCTAATGACAGTAACATAACAGGAACTCTACATAACAAAAATCTAATCTGTTACAATATTAATATTCACTTACCTTGTTTCCCCCTCTTACTCATTACCCAGGGGTGACTGGGCATGCATGTATGGAGGTAGCAGCCATATATCATTAGTGGGTATATGCCTGCCTGCATGATATGCAGACACAGACCTGATTCTATTTTGGGTAATTGGTACTCCCCTAATAAAATGACTGTATAAAGACTGTATGAGAGAGGTCAATATTTGCCATAATGATGAAATGTATTTGATTAAGCATATACTCAGCATACACTGAGCCAAAGCAGGATTTAGGATTTCATAGAGGAACAGAAAGGCTTAGAAAGAGAGTAGACTGAGAAGCAGAACACAGGTGACAGTCACAGCACACAGGGGCCACAAATGGACAGTCACAGTGCATAGGGGCCACACAGGGGCCAGGAGGGCCCAGTTACTACACACGGGAAAGCAGAAGGGGATCTTCATTGCAAGACTGTCTTTCCATACTAATTCATAAGAGGCGATCTCATAGAAAATGAGACAGATTGACTGTACAATACGATCTCTATGTGACATCCCGCAGCAGGAGAGGACATATCCTATAGCTCTGCCAGCAATTTGATGTAGCATGGGGGGGTTTCTAAGCAGAAACCCCCCCTGTGTGCGCCACTGGTTGTGGTACTAATTTTGTCAGTAATATATGAAATTCATTTGGATCACGGTCTTATTTGTGGACATTTTTTAGGAATAATCTGAAAAGAAAAAACCCCAAAGTTTAAAATTCTATAAAATGGAAATAAATATTCATGGAAACAATACATTGATACAGTAAACATTAATGTAAACATTACTCTTCTCACTATAAATAAAATGTAATGTCAAAAGTTGCACTCCACTATTAGTGGAACCAGCAGAAAAAAATCACTTAAGACATCCCTAGGGATTTAATACAGTATAAAAAGCAGGAAATGAATAGGGAGGTCTGGTACGGAATTGTGGATTTGGCAGCTTCTATCTGTCATATATAGTGTCGATTTTGTATAAGATGAATAATTATGAGAATCTGGCAATTGATTATTTTTTTGTAAATAAACCCCAAATTTATATGATTAAATTTACAGAATATTTTGTTTTGTTGTTCACACGCAAACTGTTTTTCTTTTGAAACATTGCAACTGTCTGGATGTACAGTACATGAATTATGCATTTTCTGGCTAAGTGAATTATGTGGGTATTATGCTTTTTTTGTTTGATTTAAGAGACTGCACTATAGAATGCTTTCCTCATAAGTTTAAATATTTTAGGCTTTAGAAGCATATGTACTTGTATATCAATCATAAATGCAAATGAAAAATGATTACCTTAATGATATATGACTATAAGTCTGTGCAGGGCCGCCATCACGAACGGCCGGGCCCAGGACTCAGGCGGCCGGGCCCCCCACAAAATGACAGGACGCCGTGACGTCATGACGTCACGGCGTCACTGCGGAGGNCGCCGGGCCTTTTTAAAGGCACATAGACGCCAAATATGGCGTCTATGTGATGTTATGCTGGCTGCCGGCAGTGGCCGGCGCCCAGTACAGGGCGCCGGGCCACTGCTGGGGGTTGGGGGGACGGCCGGGCCCGGGACAGTAGGCNTAATTAACATTTAATATTTCATTATTTCATTTGTGTCACTGAAATTGCTTTATTTGCTCTCATCACAATATATATATATATATATATATATATATATATGACAGGATGGATTAAACACAAAAAGGACCAGATCTAAACTTTCAGCACTGTGGACTCACAACTTACTCAAGAGTGGGCAAAACCATGTTCAGTTGCAGGGGAATTGCATATTGTTAGGTAACAGTATTAGAGTTGAGAGATGATGTTTCCAGCCCAATACTAAAATTAGTATTCTCCCTGCATGCAAACAAAAACATTCATTTTTATCTCCCTTGAAATTCAACATGGTTTTACCCACTCGTACCTAAAGTCTGAATCTGGTCCCATGTTATTTACCAACACACTTATTTACCCCTTACTCCAGAGCAGAAGATACATAAATCACAATTTCTAATGACAGTAACATAACAGGAACTCTACATAACAAAAATCTAATCTGTTACAATATTAATATTCACTTACCTTGTTTCCCCCTCTTACTCATTACCCAGGGGTGACTGGGCATGCATGTATGGAGGTAGCAGCCATATATCATTAGTGGGTATATGCCTGCCTGCATGATATGCAGACACAGACCTGATTCTATTTTGGGTAATTGGTACTCCCCTAATAAAATGACTGTATAAAGACTGTATGAGAGAGGTCAATATTTGCCATAATGATGAAATGTATTTGATTAAGCATATACTCAGCATACACTGAGCCAAAGCAGGATTTAGGATTTCATAGAGGAACAGAAAGGCTTAGAAAGAGAGTAGACTGAGAAGCAGAACACAGGTGACAGTCACAGCACACAGGGGCCACAAATGGACAGTCACAGTGCATAGGGGCCACACAGGGGCCAGGAGGGCCCAGTTACTACACACGGGAAAGCAGAAGGGGATCTTCATTGCAAGACTGTCTTTCCATACTAATTCATAAGAGGCGATCTCATAGAAAATGAGACAGATTGACTGTACAATACGATCTCTATGTGACATCCCGCAGCAGGAGAGGACATATCCTATAGCTCTGCCAGCAATTTGATGTAGCATGGGGGGGTTTCTAAGCAGAAACCCCCCCTGTGTGCGCCACTGGTTGTGGTACTAATTTTGTCAGTAATATATGAAATTCATTTGGATCACGGTCTTATTTGTGGACATTTTTTAGGAATAATCTGAAAAGAAAAAACCCCAAAGTTTAAAATTCTATAAAATGGAAATAAATATTCATGGAAACAATACATTGATACAGTAAACATTAATGTAAACATTACTCTTCTCACTATAAATAAAATGTAATGTCAAAAGTTGCACTCCACTATTAGTGGAACCAGCAGAAAAAAATCACTTAAGACATCCCTAGGGATTTAATACAGTATAAAAAGCAGGAAATGAATAGGGAGGTCTGGTACGGAATTGTGGATTTGGCAGCTTCTATCTGTCATATATAGTGTCGATTTTGTATAAGATGAATAATTATGAGAATCTGGCAATTGATTATTTTTTTGTAAATAAACCCCAAATTTATATGATTAAATTTACAGAATATTTTGTTTTGTTGTTCACACGCAAACTGTTTTTCTTTTGAAACATTGCAACTGTCTGGATGTACAGTACATGAATTATGCATTTTCTGGCTAAGTGAATTATGTGGGTATTATGCTTTTTTTGTTTGATTTAAGAGACTGCACTATAGAATGCTTTCCTCATAAGTTTAAATATTTTAGGCTTTAGAAGCATATGTACTTGTATATCAATCATAAATGCAAATGAAAAATGATTACCTTAATGATATATGACTATAAGTCTGTGCAGGGCCGCCATCACGAACGGCCGGGCCCAGGACTCAGGCGGCCGGGCCCCCCACAAAATGACAGGACGCCGTGACGTCATGACGTCACGGCGTCACTGCGGAGGNCGCCGGGCCTTTTTAAAGGCACATAGACGCCAAATATGGCGTCTATGTGATGTTATGCTGGCTGCCGGCAGTGGCCGGCGCCCAGTACAGGGCGCCGGGCCACTGCTGGGGGTTGGGGGGACGGCCGGGCCCGGGACAGTAGGCCCGGCTGTCCCCCTTCTGATGGCGGCCCTGCGTCTGTGATTATCACATTCTTAATGTATAGATGAAGGCTGTGCTTATTGTTATTTACATGTCTTACACCAGGTTCAGCATTCCAGGAAAATGAAAAATTGATGTCACGTAAATGCACAGTAAAGTAAATTGAGATAAGTGGGCTTGTAGATTATACTGACAAATGTAGATTCATCTTTTAAAGAGTATCATTTCAGTTTTGCAGACCCACACATACACAGATATATGCAGTGCTTTCAGTAGCCCAAACACGAGATAAACCATTGTAGGCGTCATTTTCTTCTGGCACCACGGCTGGGCCAATATGTACTAAACTGCGGGAAGTGGAGATGTTGCCCATAGCAACCAATCAGATTCTAGCTCTTACTTTCATTCATTTATTAATACTGGAGAATGTCAGCTAGAAACTGATTATGAGCAACATCTCCACTTATCCATTCCCACAAGTAGTAAATAAACCGCCTGGGCCTAAATTTACTAATCGGTGAGATTGCAGTGAGGTTGAAAAGTGGGGATGTTGTCCATAGCAACCAATCAAATTCGAGCTCACATTCTCCAGTGTGTAAAATGAAACTGAGAGCTTGAATCTGATTGGTTGCTATGGGCAACATCCCCACTTTTAAATCTCATTGCAAATTCACCGCTTAGTAAATATAGGCCCAAGTCTTAATAAAGGGGTATTAAGTATTTCTACTACTGTTCATATATTAAAAAATTGAAAAGTCACTGCTGAGCTCCTGTTATAGTGATTATGCTATCCTTGGTATTTTATATCCTGGCCTAAAAATCACAGAGCAGGCGGCCCAAATGCGTCTGTTTGATTTGACTCCTATTTCAATAGTTTTTTTAATAGAGAATTTTCACAATATCACTATATCAGCAACCTACTCCTTTATTGCTGCGACAGATCTTCATCCCCACTGTACCTAACAGGACGCCAGATGATGGAGCGCCAACAGGTTAGTGCCAATAGATGGGAGCCTTAGCATTAGGCTGCGGGATAAAACAGTTAATAGAAGGAGGGTTAGGTTGTAGGAAGGGGATAGTTAGGGTTAGGCTGTAGGGAGCTTTAGAGTAAGGATGCAGGAAGAGTAAGGTTAGGGTTAGACTGTAGGAAAAGGAGGGTAAGGGTGAAGGAAGGGGAGGGTTAGGATAAAGGTTGTGGTTAGGGGAAAATCTTACCTGTTGGCACAGAGACTCCTAATCTTTGCAGAATCTTATGGTCTTCTTTAGTCTCTGTCACATTACAGTTGCTGGAACAGCCCTGACGAACAACAATTTTACATCGTCTTATATCCCTATCACCCTACTGACATCCTTCTCATGGGTCATACCACTGTACTCCAATCTGTTCTTTAATTGCGTAGCTGCACCAACTGAGGGAAGACTTATTCACAGACTATGTGGGGGATATTGTATTAGATGGAATATGGGAAGTTTGCGCCATGCGTCTGCATTGAATGCTGTATGTAGTCATTATGTGTGTGTCTGTTTTACTTTATGTGTGCATTATAATGCTGATGACTTATATACACGCAGTGGTATGTTCTGGGGAAAACCTGCATCCACGCGTATTTTCATCATCTTGTCTATTTCTGATCTGCAGTGTATAATAAGGTAAATTAAATTAGTGTTTTCATGCAATGGGGACAAATAGGAGGCAGCTGGTGAAAGTTTCTTGGAAAGAAGGGAATAAACCGGTTATGTTTCTCCATCTGGAAAACCAGCATAGCCCATCTGGTAAATTTCATGGACTGTCTGCAAAAACACAATCTGAAGACTTTATCTCTGCCATAACAAGTGGGCATGTTCTTCTAGACAGTATTTCAGATTTCATTTATCATTTAATGAGAAGGAATAATGGAATGAGATTGCTAATGCTCATAAGAGACCTGCTTTTACACAGTGCATATTAATCCATGTAATCTCTATTGCAAAGCGTGTCAATACTTGTCACAAGACTTGATTATAAAGAAAATATTTCTGCAGCAGAAACAAGTGCAGCATGTTGGAAGGAAGGGTTGATATTATCATTAAAATTCTCCCAGCATCCTGATCCATGGGATGGTGTACAGTGTGTGGAATTTCAGTAAGAGGGATTGGTCTGGTGCAGAATCACTTACGATGAGAGGCGGCCATAGCCTTTGCGGGCCTCAAGGTAAAAAATTAGAATGGGGCAGTCACTGGTAGTTGCCCCCCCCCCCCATCCGCTATCACGGCCATTCAGGAGCCCCTGCTCTTGGCCACGGCAGTGGGTTATTGAAGCGTGAGGAGCAATTACCAATGGTGGGGCGCCCTTAAAGACACAGCCGAGTCAGCTGCACTGATCCCTACTGAATCCAGGACTTTACCTGGAGGCCACTACGTATGCTTTCATGGAATTCCAACAAGAGACCCCTAGCATAATCATCTGAATCGACTATATATTAATGTGTCCAGTAGTGCAGTATTGTGCTTAGTACGCCCTCACTGTACTATCTGCATACTGCCCCTTCCCATGTAGCAGAATCACTGGATACAGTGGTCATACGCATAGGACAGACAGCTGCATAGTGAGGGTATTAACGCGCATTATCGCATTGGGGGCCTCATGCCTCTAGTAATGCCCCCCCCACGCCAATACCCCACTGCCGTGGCCAATCAGGAGTCCCATATTGGGACTCATATGCGTCAAATACTAATCTCAATGTATATTTCAAAAGTGCAGTAACATCTATATTTTACAAACAGAAATTGGACATTTGTGTACAGGCTGAAGATACATTAACACTAATCTACAATGACCTACTCTACAAGGAGATATCACTTGTGATTAGTGGTAATGTATCTTCAGCCTGTACATGATTATCTGCAGGAGACGAAGGATAGTGGGAAATCGGAAAAGAAAGAGACATCTGTGGTATCTCTTATTTTAATTTTGTGCATATTACCCTCCAGCCCTCGTGTTCTAAACATTTACTCATTATAGATTATAAAATACCCGCATCTCTACTCCAAGCTGTACATATGTATTTTTCTATCTAATATTCTTAAGATTTGCTTGACACAATCTAACCCCACTTGGCTCTGGAAGAAGTAGTGGTGAGAAGGTTTATTGGACATATACAATAATTGGCTTAAGAAATGTCATTTTTGTGAGGATTAAATCCTGCACCTGAAATTATAACTATGCCTATATGTATACTGGTCGATATCACTAACTATATTAGAAAAAAGACTTTCACAAATGTTACTAATACCTTGAATGACAAAATCCTATAATAAGTAGTATATGATCATAGTAGTATATAATAAGTGTACCTATGATGAGTAACTTTCAAAGCCCCCTTTAGTAAATGCATATATAGTATTTTCAATCCAAACCCATAATCCTTAGATTGCAGTTAAACAGAACTGTAGGTATTTTGCCATTAGGATGACACTTCTTTGGGGACAACCAGGTCGCATATGTACAGAGACACCAAAAACAGACAATAACTTTCAAATGGGGAAAATACAAGGAACAGAAAGAAAGTCAGAACCAAACAATAAATAACATTATGGGGGGGTGGGGGCGACTCATGTTTTTCCCCCTTGCGCAAGCAGCGTAAGGGAGAAAACTTGCTCTGTTTAGCTTGCGGTTCATAGAGCCCTGTATAAAAAGACGCAAAGTTTTCTTACCGTAAGAGATGGGAAACAGTGCACGACCAGCTTTTTCCTGTCTTTGTGGCAGATAGAATCAAATCAATTGTTTTCGCACATACATATAAAGGAGGTTTAGTTCACAATATACTTATATTGGGTAAAGCTCACCTGGCCAGCATCAAGGCACCTCCAGTAGGTGACTCCCTACCTTGTTACATTATGTCCCATAGTAACCTAGTATCAGTAACGAGAAAAGGCAGGCTGCGCTTCTATTTAAATTACACTTGCTCCATCACTTTCCTTATGTCTGTGCCATATTCTTTTTGTATTTAT
>JABWIB010000236.1:161731-173741 GCA_016617825.1 Platyplectrum ornatum | reverse complement strand
AGATTTGAGCTCTCAGTTTCATTTTACACTCTGGAGAATGTGAACTCAAATCTGATTGGTTGCCATGGGCAACTTCCCCAAATTCGAATTTCACTGCAATCTCCCTGCTTAGTAAATATACCCCCATGTGTATGGCAAGGTGGGTGCTACCATTAGGTGCTTGGGCATCTTCCTAGTGTGTCAGACAATGACAATACAACATTTTTTAGAGGATGTAGCTAAGTAAATTCCTGCTAGCAGAGTACTGATTATAGATATAGGTATGACTCAAAGTGGGCTGTTATACACCGTTATGGTACACCATTGTAAGCCAGGCCCCTTGTATAAGCCCCAAGTGGGCAACACCATGTTGAATTGCAGGGGAGGTAAGTTTCATTTGTTAAAAACAGTATTAGTTGAGAGATGATGTTTCCTAGCACAAGTCTAATAACAGTGCAAAATGCAAAAATAAAGTATTCTCCCTGCATGCACACACTAACATTAATTTACCTTTTTCAACAATTCAACATGGTTTTTCCCACTCATAGCCTTACTCTCAAAATGTAAGTCTGGATCCTAGAACGTAAGTCTGGATCCAGTCCACCGTGTTTAATACTGCAAACATGTAGGTCTATTTGTGTTGGCTGGATGACAAATCACTTACCTGTAATAGTTGTAGCAGTTTCAGTACATCTCATAGTTCCATTCAAACACTGGCTAGCAGAAAAAGAAAAACATCTTTACTTCAGTAAACAAGTTGTGTCCCAGTACACACATCTTTCTACAACCTATCATGCATAGTCTTCATGAAAGAATCATTTACGCTTCCTCTTACCAAGACCCAGACTGTCTTAACATTACTTCTCCAGGATGGTAGATTCTTCCTTTGTAATAACATCGACAGCTCGATCTGGTTATAAAACAAAAAATATAAAAGTTTTGCCATCAGTTATGGACAAAATCATTTATATTATTATATTATTTATATATAAATTACGGAATACTAAAGTGTTGAGGGCAGAACATAATAGTTGGAGTTAATACATTGTATACATTTCTAGCAATTATTTGATCTCAGAAGTTATAGCCAGTTTTGTGATATAGGCAGGCATTCAAAAACTCAGACTCCTAACATATGTTATGTTAGAACAAACGTTCTGCGATCCAGACCTGAACATAACAGTTTGCATTCTGCAGTTACACGGAGGGACATAAATCAATCTACAGTAGGAGTATGCTCATCCAGTTGCACCAGATTCAGACCTAAATGCTGAAATAAGTATGCCACAGGACTTGTCTATATCAAAAAGTTGCATTTAATTATCCAAATTCAATAAAATAATTGCATATAATTTTTCTCTGGTTTTATTCATGGCTTTACAATGAAACGTAATAAAGTGCTTGCACAAAGCATAACCACCGTTTCCGCTACACATTAATATGTAATACCCTGCACTTGCATTTGGATCACTGGGGAAAGAGAACACATCTTGTCACTTGGCTGTACTGTGTGCATATGATACCTGCCATACTTTTACAGGGATTCTATATGGATGTATGTCCAGTTTTATTCATTCAGATGTACTTTCAGATATTGGGAACACAAGGAGCGTTCAATTTGGTGTGCAGAGAACATTTAACTTTATATATGATATACAAACCATCAGGACCGGTGTATACCGGCCCATATCAAGCACTCAAACAATACAACATGGAGTATGTACAAGCAAAAAAACATTATCTGGGCTTTATTTTTTTTCATTGTAGTAGAAATATGCATAATAACAGATTAGGAACAAATGTATCTGCCTGTAACTCATAAAATAGTTTTTGGTGACAGAAGTTGTCACATTGTTCAGTACCTTAATAAATGAGATAATAATAATAACCCAGGCATTATTATATAATTAATATACCGGAGAATTAATTGTTAAGGTGTTAAATATCTGTATGTTATGCAAAATACATACTTACATTGGAACACAAAAGCTGAGAGACTCATCAAAATACTTCCCGTCAGGACAGTTACATCCTTCAATGCATTCATCAGGGCAGATTTCACCCAAAGAAAGAGAGGAACAGGTTCGGCCACAGTATGAAGAACACTGGTGGTACAACATTCCATACCGGCATATAACGCCTGTAGAACAAAAATTAGCTTGCTATAAGACTTAAGCTGTGCATACACTATAAGATAAATTGTTCCAATTGAAAGATTTTTCAAGAGTGGGTAAAACCATGTTGAATTGCAGGGGAGGTAAATTTAATTCATTGCAACCAGTATTACAGGTGAGAGATAATATTTCCTAGCACAAGTCTAATAACAGTGTTACAGTAACACTGGTCAGTATCTGTGTGCAATAAGCAAAAATAAATTTACTTAGCAGTGAGACTGAAAAGTGGGGATGTTGCCCATAGCAACCAATCAGATTCAAGCTTTTAGTTTCATTTTACATACAGGAGAATGTAAGCTCAAATATGATTGGTTGCAAAATCCCCACTTTTCAATCTCCCTGCTTAGTAAATTTAGGCCTTAAAGACCAAGAAGAAAAAAAGAGCTGCACCTCCATTCTGCTGTATCTTTATAACAATGAGATTCCAATGAGATTCCTCATAATGTCACTGATTCTTTACACTCACTAATATCACATTGTTTTACCTCTTCCAGACGTGTCAGGTTACCATAGGTTACAACACATTATTATCTCCAGGTCAGAGGTTACAATATAATATTATCTCCAGGTCACTTTCCCCTCTACAATTGTTTTGATTTATTTATTTTTTATTTTCCAGAAAAATCATTAAACAACTTACATACACAAATTAAGAACAGTCCTGCTTCAACTAAATAACAATTGTTATTTATACAAAACAATAGTTTTTAGCAGTACAGAAGTGTCTGGTCAGCGCTCTACACTTTTCCCTTCTCCAGTCTACACTCACATAGATGTTTTAGCATCATAAAAAATACTGATGCTGGTGAACAGTATCACTGACATGAAGTGGCTCACAAATAGGAAACAGCACCTGCTGGCTGCAAAGTGTTATTGCAGCCTCTTCATACATTTCCCGAAAAGTGTTTGTGGCACGGAATGTATACACATATCGCAACATGGTAGTATTCAAGCAAAGTTACAAAGTGTCACATCTGTAGAATGTCTCTTGTAAATAGATCAATTCTAAAAAGATGAGATGGTTCCACAAATTTCACTACTTTCATACCACATCCATTGGATATCAGATCCACTTATACAGGAGAATAACATTATGGGGTATATTTACTAAGCAGGGAGATTGCAGTGAAATTCGAATTTGGGGAAGTTGCCCATGGCAACCAATCAGATTTGAGCTCTCAGTTTCATTTTACACTCTGGAGAATGTGAACTCAAATCTGATTGGTTGCCATGGGCAAATTCCCCAAATTCGAATTTCACTGCAATCTCCCTGCTTAGTAAATATACCCCTATGACTATGTAACTGGCACTAACATTCATTATAATGTTCATTGCCTGGACACAGCTATTCAGTATTAAGTCTCATAACTTACCACAAAAGGAAACATGAGATCTAAAGTTCACAGCAATGCCATGCTTATTGCAGATGTAGGCATAGTGCGCCAGTGCATTGCACAGACAATTGCTGCCACATTTACATGCATCAAAGCGGCACAACTGGTAATACAATCCTGGGCTCACATAAGCATGACACGGAGCAAAGAGGTCTTGATTGATAACATCACAATGGGTTGCGTATCCAACTGAAAAAGAAAATGATTGTGTAATATTGTCTTTGAAGTGAATTTCAGGTCATATTAATCAGACTCAAAAATACCTGCTGAACTTTGTATTTTAATAGAAATCATGTGACCTAAATTAAATTAAGAAATTCCTTTACAATTATTTATAAAACTGGAATGCTATGTGTAGACTTTTTATCCAGCATAATTTGAGACTACTAAATTGTTTAGAAATAAAAGACAGTTACAGAAAAAAGGGCTACCCGAACAGCATACGCAAATGTGAAGTAATACAGGCAAAGTGTCAACAAGGTTTAATTACTTGTTAACAACATATTCCACATATTGTGGCCCGATTCAAGTCATGTTGTTACGTTGTTACATATTATGATGTTAAGATGTGTTCTTCTACTGATTTTGTTAATGTCATTTCTCAGTGCACCTCTTTGTGCTGTTACTTAATAGATGTGTAAAAAAAAGACAAAATGTTGTCTAACATAATAGATAGAAAAAACATACTTCAAGGTTTTTTGTGTCAACTCATATAGACATAGGAGAAATAAAAAAAAAAATGTTGCGGTAACCAACCACAACTACCACATGTTTGGAATGATTTATAAAAAAGAAAAACATACTGATGTTTTTTCTTTGGGAATAATTTTATGATTTAACTTGTAAGTAAAAATCTGGTTTATAAAGTAGTACATGAAACATATATTTTGCAGCAATAGTAAAAGTTAGGAATAAAAGCTTTTTGTAGTGTTGTTAAGGTGTGAAAGAAGGTTTAAAAAAAAATAAAAATGGCTTTCTTATGAAAATGGCATCTGTACATACGACTAGTAGAGGACAATTGATATTTCTGCTTTTCCATGGATTAGCATGGTTTAAATTCTTAAGAGATTAAAAGCGATGGACATGCACTTTTTGAAACCTTACATAATTACTTAAGTATTATTATCCCTTGTAATGAGTATACTTTACATATAATTGCCATCTACTTTCATCTGCAGTGCTGTATTCAGGGGTGGGCTAAATGAGGTTCTCCAGGTGTTGTCAAACTACACGTCCCAGCATGCTTTGTCAGGTATCAACTATGTCTATGCAGTTAATACATGCTGGGAAGTGCAGTTTGACAGATATGCAGAATTACCATTCTGAAGATTAGTGTCACATGGATCCACCACTGGGATGTTTATTGGTGTTAAACAAGCTGATGATATTTTCCAGGCATTGGCGTGTAGCTGTGGTGTTCCTTCTATCATACCTGCTGGAGAGCTGATAAAATTTGGAATAATATTAGAAACACACATATACATTATTAACACTTTGCTAAGTGGTTGCATACTTTTCCAATATGCTGATCTAATCTGCTGTCTATACTGCATCTATTTAACAACGATACTCACAATTGCTGTATTTGCTGGTGTATAAGACTACATTTCTGCCCTGAAAAACATGCCTCCAAGTGGAGGGTCGTCTTATACGCCAGGTGCACTTGGATGGGATCAGGAGACCAGGAAGAAAACAAGCTGATGTGACCTACTGGCAGCTCCAGCCAGCGCTCAGCCACTTCATAGTGCAGGGAAGCCTCTGAGGGCAATACTCCTCCCTCTGAGCTGCAGTGATAGGCTGATTGCCAGTCACATGCTAATGCCTGTGCCATGTGTGCCTGGATCAGAAACCTCCAGCAAAGATTGCAGCAGAGGTGAGTGCTGTGCATGACACTTATACAGCAGAGGAACCATGACTACTGACCTGTACTAAACTGAGTCATTGCATTCAGTTAGTTTAGCACAGCTCAGTAGTGACAGGTTCCTCTGCTGTGTAAGTGTCATGCACAGGAATCTCCTCTGCTGCAATTGTGGCTGGAGGATTATTTATGACAGCAGCCCATACAAGTTATATACCCTATCTTTCTCTGAGGTATGAAACATCCAATNCTCCATAGATAACCACTAGCTGTATACATGGTCCTATGGTGGTTATCTATAGAGCATTAGATGTTTATTACCTCAGAGATACCCTGTGACCCCAGAGTGCAGACACATCCTCCCCCCTCCTCTCCAGGAGACATCAGCAAAATGTCAGTACAGAAGGGATCATACAGCAGGGGATCATACAGCAGGGGATCATACAGCAGGGGATCATACAGCAGGGGATCATAACAAACTCTATATTTTGAGCGGAAATGTTGGAGGTGTCATCTTATACGCCCAGTCGTCTGGCAAATACGGTATGGTTCTCTAATTCAATATAGAGTATATCATGCAATTGAGACGGATGGTGATAAGGGGCAAATAAATACAGATCACCAGTATTCAATTAGGTTTAATCTCTAGAGTGTATGAATACATCCATATATTTCTCAAAACGTTTTTTAATATAATATATATATATATATATATATATATATATATATATACAATAATATATAATCTTCTTCACTATTTGATTAGGTAAAATATGAAAAGAAATACCAGCCGACCCCCTGCCACTACTGCTCCCCAGATTTATCATACACAAAGCCAGGGGTTGCTAATGATGCACTATAACATGCAGCCATGGATTTGGTCCCTAGATTTGGAGTTATGTAATGCAATATCATGCTATAATTCCCATCTACAATATACATAGTGGGGAAAACTGTAGTGTTCTCACAGAAAGTCATCTCTTAGGTTGCCATTAAAGGTTCCACACAGGCCAAGTGTTCTCCTCTTCCAGGAACTGTTGGCTTGAATATAAAGCCGTTCACCTCCTTTAGCAAACTGTATTCTTATGCCAAACGTAGTCTTCAGCTGCACAAACATTGAGGATAAATTGCGAACCTCAATAATACCTGATAACAAATAACAAGTCTGTTTAAAAACTGAAAAGCATTCTTACATACACTTATATCATATATCCACTTACTTATGAGATGTATGTTGGCTGTGTAAAATACATAAGGTAATGTACCACCTAGTGTTGATTAGAAGAATATAAGTGAAACCAACAAGTAGGCTTTAATTAATAGGTCAGCATATTTTTCACCATAAAAAGTTGTGGTTTTCAGGATTGGTACATTAGTATAGCATTTTACATGCAAAGTTCTGATCTACCTCACATCACAGATATTACATTTTCTGACTATGCAAACATGCCATTCTCCCTCCACAACTTTAAACATGAAGGTAAGGTCAAAAATTCACCATGATTTTACTTATATATGTTTTAATGCACTGATTTTTTATTTAACCTTCTTCATAGTAAGTGGAAATAACTACAAAATTATTTATTCAATAATTTAATTAATTAACAATAATAAAATATGGTAGTTAACATAATACATCAATACATCTGCTGCATGATTATTTAGTTTTTGGTTTAATTCACATTTGACCAATACAAGTCATTCCCATAATGCACTTACCGTTTAGTATAACACCTTGGTTAGATCCAAACTGGACATCTCCATTCCTCAGAATAGTAACCTGTTTATTCATATCCTCATCAAGTACAAGTGTAATTGACTGAATACATGTATGGTCCGAGTGCTATGAGGCAAGTGGAAATTGTTACACGTCTTTAATTAGATTGTTGGTGTAACTGTATGGTATTTTAACAACAGATGCTGTTTTTATTGTTACTTGTATGCATAGAGTGGGTTCAACATTTCCTAACCTACTCTAAACAAACCAATATATTCTGTATTAGTACATATATTCCACAGTTTACAGCACTGGTCTAATTCTAGACAAAGAGTCCCTTGTTGGAGTCAGTGTGGTTATTCAGTTGGCCCTTTTCCCTAAAATGTGTATGTTCTGTCCAGAGTCCAACATTCAACTCATCTTCTGAGCAGCTTAATACATCTGCATAGTGGTAAATTGCAGAGCTTCTTGCCAGTTAGAAGATTGATGTGCTCTATTAAGACACCTGTTTGTGTTGTAACCAAACCTTATTCTTGTGCAATCATGCAAGAGGCATTCAAGGAATGGCTGTGTGTTACTACAGAAGACCTGTGTCATCTTCTCTATAATATATTACTATTATATTACTATACCGAGCAAATACCTGTATGGAAAATTATGTATATTTGACATTAGTCCCCATGATATCCATACACACACATAGGAAGCCCTTTAGCTTTTTGAAACATGAATAGAGAGTATTCATATCTGCATGGGGTACCCAAGGCCAGTCATCTTGGGGCATCCACACACAACAAGGGACCTAGCCTTACAGCAAAATTATAAATAACAGTATTATCTCTGTATGCGAACACAATATCTGACATGCAAAGACACAATCCACTAAAACCTTTTTCACTAGAGTAAATATCATTGTTATAAGTGTTATACTTGGAATGTAAAGACCAAATTCAAACACTTAAAACTTCATCAAACAAAAGAGGTTTTGTATTAAAATAAATGAATATAATTACATGTCAATTCTGTACTTATCTGACATTATTAGATGGTAATTTCCTCTTACCTGTTCACATGATGACTTTTGTAAAGTAATAGTAAATTTATCTCTTCCAGTTCCTTTCACCAGAATGTATTGGCACAAGCCCAAGAAAGTAAAATAACGTCCATCAAAGGTTGTGAAGTGAGAATCACCTATTACAGAACACTCGGCTTCCAGGAAAAAGTACAAGGTTGTGATAACAACGATTACAATGCAACATAATGCCATTATTTTATTATTAGTTCCTAGTGTAATCTTTATCTTAGTTTTTGGAAATATATGTTGTGTATAAAATACATTAATCATATAAAATTTAGCTTAGCTTAACTGTTTGCACATTAAGATTGATAACAAAATATTTTATTACTAGTAGTAATAATGGACATCTAAAAAAAAAAGTGGGGATGTTGTTTACAAACTACCAATCAGATATAAACAATTAATTTACATAAAATACCTGGGCATTCATGTTCAGTGCAATTCCAAATACCACCAGAGCAAACACTGTAATGTAAAATGAAACATGTGGGAAATATGAACAACATTAGTGGAAGCCAATACAATGTACAAGTCCTTAATACAAGTATGCTGGATAGGTTTAATTACCACATGCTGCATTCCTGTTCTATCTTGGCACCAGATGGGTAGGGCGTTCCATGGTAGATGCAGGGGCAGCTAGATATGGAAACACAGGAGCCGTTGTCCAGAATAAGACCTAGTTAAGAACAAAAAGGCATGCTGATTTATACACTCTTCTTAACGCTAACTACATAAAGAAGCTTTGCAATGATGGTATTCCTGCCAATTAATATAACATTGTTACAGTGGTTTGGAAGGACAAGTGCGTTTTTTTTTAATCTCTTAATTTAAAATTTCATTTTTGTTTTGATAATTATATAACAAGAAAGTGTATAATATAATATATTATTTTAACATAGGGAAACATTTCTGATATCCGTAGTAATCACCTTTCCTAGTGGTAATGATAATCCTGGTAAAAGAGGAAGTTTAGTCAGATTAGCTGACTGGCTGTACGTTAAATATTAAAGCTTGCGTCCTATTATATTCTTTAGCATGAAAAAAGATCAAATAATCATAAATGGAAAATCCATCCAACGCACTATAGTGATTATCAGGACAATCACCCAATGATTAAATCATCGCTGTAGTGGATGGCCAGCTATATAGCTGTCTACAAACTTGCAGTTTTCCTGTTTTTAAACAAATAACTAAAATATTACATGTTGAGTGATATTGTTTTTGTCCAAACAAATAAAACATTAATTCATATTAATTTTGTAGTAAAGTCATTGAATTTAATTAGATAATGCACAAAAATAATAGAGAAAAGAAAAGTTTATTGATCATGGAAGGATTTTTTCTGACAGTCAGACAATTGAAAGAAGAATATAGAACATTTATGGAAGTTTATAGAAGCTTTAGGGCCGGTAACAGACTCTCATGCTACACTACTGTTAGCGGATCTCATGAGCCTAAATTGACTAAACTGCAGAATTAGAAAATAGGGGATGTTGCCCATAGCAACCAATTAGATTCAAGCTCTCAGTTTCAATTTACATGCTGGATAATGTGAGCTCAAATCTGATTGGTTGCTGTGGGCAACATTCCCAATTTTCCAGTAAATTTAATCCCCAAAGTACAGGGAACTGCTAGGAGATCAGGTTTTGCCATCCCCTCAGCTCACTTTACTTGGTGAGCGGAGGAAACCATTTATATTTTACAGTAGTGACAGGGTTTCAGGCTTCCATATGGATCAGAGGTGACTTAAATTTGGTCTATGACAGCCTAACTACTGCAAACTATACTATAAAACCTCCATATGTACAGAACACATGCAAAGGTTTGGATCTGGTACAGTACTAGAAAGACCGGAACTGCTCATTTATAAGTGCTGAAATTAGCAATGTACCAGCGGTACTCACCATCGGGACAGTAACATCCGTCCAGGCAGTGCAGATTGCTTCCCAGACATTCTTTCTCATAGGTACAAGTTGGTGGGCAGCAACTGATGCAATCTCTGTGTACAAAATTGTCTTCACATTTCTCAGCTGGAACATTGTACAAAGAGTAATAATAATGGTGTTTGCATACAATGTTATGACATTGCACATTATAAAACAATGTTATCATCAGAGAGGAAAAAACATATATTTTTTAGTTTTCTTCAATCTTACTGACTTTAAATGACCATTGTATTTGCTTCCTATACAAGTAAGATCCGATATAACTAATCAAACAGTGGCATGCATGAAGTCAGTATTCAAACCAGGGAAACCACTACTACGTTGAGAAGGATTATAGGAGCAGAATGGATTAACAAATCAGTCATTGTCACACACATTACATTACAAAATTACAACTAATTAAAAAAACAGCAACTATTTTGAAAAGAAATGTTAACAAATAAAACCATAGTAGACTCATCACAACATTCCAAGGTAAAGGAACTATCTACTGTAACTACAACAAGAAATACATACTGCATGCGGGAAAGTCATCACGCCAGTCTCTTATGGGAAAGCCTGAATGAGAACAGGCTCTTGCATACTCCATTACAGCACGGCAATAGGTTTCATCATCATCTTGTCTAGGGAAACACGTATTCATTAGTCAGACACATTTAGTGATATATACTAAACAGAAATTGTAGCAGAGGAGTATTAATCATTGTATTTCCTTTGCAATGCTATTAATGTAAAAGGTTTCTGAGTTGTTTGCGCACATTTATTACAACTTGCAGATGCAGTTTTATTTGCAAAGGGAAAAAATCAATCTGACAATTATATAAACAAATATATTTGCTTATATAATTACATTACCCTTGCAGCCCTTCTCCCAGACTACCCAACCAGGCCACATGGTACTAAATTCACCTTTCATAATATATTAGTATCATGACACTGAAAGCAAGACACTGAGCAGGACTATACAACCGTACAGGACGCTCATCCCTGCCTCCGATCTCCCAAGAACTCAGCTCGCACAGGCTGTGCAGCCAACCCAGCCGAACTGCCCAAGCAAATGCCCTCTCTGATGGCCGGGCCTACTAATTTTTATCCCCTCCCCCCCTCTTGGTGACCCTGGTCATACTTGATGTTCTGGAGGTTCTGGCCACTTCAGCTCGTACAAATTAGAGTAGTATGTGCAAATTTCTCACACATACAGATAGGATCTCCATTGTATAGTGTAGGATAGTAAAATTAAAAGTTGAATAGACTCCCTCCAATGTTTCTTAAAGATAGTTATGGTTAATACAGTAGAGGAATTTAAACATTCTTGGAAGAAATATTTAAAAAAAGAAGGAACAATTAGAACATAAGGGGGTCATCATGAGCAGACTAGGTTGCTATTTGGCATCAAATTATATTTTCTTTTGACCTTTTTCATTAAGGAAATTTATATTAATACTTACTTGCAGAGATCATTCATGCAGCTGGCAATGTAAGAATAAGGGTCGATGGTTTCATGGCAGCTTAGAAAAGGGAACTGTAACAGCACTTGACACTTGAGAAACATTGCCTGCAAACACATAATGCAAGACATGGAGGGACTTGAATTAGTCAATAATGCTACACCTTCATGAACAAAAAACTGAATTTACAGATAGTGGTTTCCCATTAAATGTAAGGAGAATGTACATGCTGTTATCATTTTAAACTAGTGCTAGGTTGCTCTCCATGGATCACTCTCAGTTCAGCAATGTTTGGTGCCTGTAGCTCCCCTTTTATGAGCAGATCAGTGTCATGCAAGGCATTATTACTGGATAGCTACAAAACATATAAACACAATAAACAATGTGTATGTTTCTTATCTACCATTTTTTTTTAA
>JABWIB010000236.1:134703-148744 GCA_016617825.1 Platyplectrum ornatum | reverse complement strand
GGACCTTCCCGCTGCGCCGTATGTATAGTATAAGCCTAGTTTTTCAACACATTTTTTTGTGCTGAAAGTTCCTCCCTCGACTTGAGTCATTGTCCTGTATGATGTCAATAAGTTATACCAGTTTTTTGAGGTGAAATTAGGAGCTTCGGCTCATATTTGGGTAGGCTTATACTCTAGTATATACGATATATAAATTATTTTTTCCCATGTAAGGCATGTTTTGTAAGTACAACATTAAATCACACATATGCAGAACATCTGACTGAAGCGGCTGTCAAGTATCTAAACTGGGTTTTCAGAAGCAACACATTAAATTTACCAATGCAGGTTAATAGATCTATTTACATTTAATAAACCCAGGTGAATCCCTACATTTGCAATCTGTACATGCACAAGCATTCAAGAAACCTATTAGAATACAGTATGCAGCTTCTGACAGAGTAAGATGGTTTGTACATGCAAGTCCACCACAATTTTAAGTTCGATTGGCAATTTTAGTACGGCCCTAATGTCAGAAATCTGTGCAACTGATGGGAGTGGTTACCCAAATTATCCCATAAAGAGATCCAAAAAGCAGTTTAACTGAACTTTATGATTCAGTCCTAACATATTTGTTACAGATAACCAAAAGAGGGTATAGATGGAAAAAGGTAAGTCCTATCATTACTAAACTACATGAAAGGAAAAGTGGAGATCATATACTAGAACTTATTTTCCTATTACATACTAGAGAATGTTAATTAGAATCCGATTGATTACTATGGACAGCATCTCCACTTTTCCATTCCCACAATTTGGTACATCCAGGCCTATCAGTGTTTACCAACCAAATACGAATACACAGTAAAATTTCACTGTAGACACGAGGTGAGCGGCATTGGTCATAAAGCATTTCCTGCTGAGGCCCTTTTTACATATTAACATCAAGGAAGAAGTTGTTGCTATTTTTACTATTATTGTACTATTAAGACTTGAAGAGCAGGAGAAATGTCAAGTCTCATTTATGGACCAAGGGTTGGCTCACATAATGCCCTCCTACTGATAATGTGATACAATTATCTGAAACACCCACACACTATACAATATTGCTACATTGTGGATAATATATGTTTAGTTGGGCACTCCTAGAACAGTTATTATGATCAATTATTGGAAAGTGGCACAGTAATATTTCTAGTGTGTGGGTCACAAAATATCAGATTATAGTCCCAGAAAAGCTGATATTGCCCACACGTACATTGTGTGGGCAAGGTCTCCCAGGTAAATAGTCTTGATTATCTACAACCTGCTTGCAGTGATCATCGTTTATGTGAGTGCCCAGCTTAAGGCTATCCTAAAGATCAAATAATTGGATAATAGAGTTTCTGCCTACACACCGTAGTGATAACTGGTCTGAAATCTCAAGTGTCAGACTAATAGGGAATGACTAGGGTATGACTAGTTTTACTCATGTAAGTTTGCAGTGGGGTTTTTTCTCTATCTGGTGTATGAATATGTATATGCTAGAATAAATATTGAGATAGCAGTTAGCCAAAAATGCATCAATCAGCTCTAGAAACATGTCTGTTTTGCCAAATGACGCTCACAAACAATGGCCCAATACCTTTCAACATAAACATAAATTACTTTACATCGCAGCAATTAGACTTTGAAGAAAAGACGTATTTTTCAAAATAATAGATGATTGTTTCTTTTTTGTAATGAAGAATAAATTAAAATGTAATATTAAACTTGGATGTTAGGAAAAAAAAGTAAATTAAATTCAAGCACCCTCTCTGCATGTACAATGGCTGCATTTACATCCTGTGTGAAAGAAAGCCCCAGAGATGGTAGTCTGTAGTAAAAGCTAAGACACAACTCGTATTGATTTAGGTAGAGCACACGTCCTGGCATACTCTATTTTCCTGGAAGCAATGCATACAGTTAAGCCTCTTATCTCTTAAACCTCCAAAAAATCTTAAGCACCCCAGATCAGCTTCTGACTTGTGAGATCTTGACAATGTTACCCTGTCCCTTTCACAAATTCTTGAACAAATGCATTTTGACCACCCAAATAAAATGTAACTTTATATGCCAGGTGCAAAAATCCAATCTATTCTGTTAATGAAAATGAACTAAAATGGTATCTAGAACTATAGAGGATGATAAAAGAAATTCATTTTACAATTTTTCATTAAGTCAGATAAAATCAAGATTAGTAAAAAAAAAAAAAAAAAGTATCCCCTATACCCAGAATATTACACACATTCTTTTATGACAAGATTGCTATAGTTAGTTCACACAGGCTCTTGGCTTTTATATAAGACCTTATGGGTTCCTGTGGTTGTCCAAAGGAGAGAGAGTAGGGTTGATTTTTTTAACTGGACCTATTCTACTGTAGTTCTTTATTGCAGCCAACAGCCAGTAAGCAGAGTGATTGTTCATAAAGGCAATCAGTATCTATTAAGCTGAATCATCGAGTCGTCGAGGCAAGAGGTATGACAAATCTTGGTAGGTTGTTAGTTGTTATGCTTTTGTGTAGACAAAACATTTATACTTGCAAGGCTACACATGCAAATTGCTACAAATTCAGATTCAGATTTACATGACTTTCACTCTCATGGGCAAAAACATGTTAAATTGCAGGGGAGTTACATTGAATTAGTTGCAATCAGTGTTACAGGTGAGAGATGTTTCCTAGCGCAATAACAGTGTAACGGTAACACTGTGTGCAAAATGCAAAAATAAAGCATTCTCCCTGTATGCAAACACTGACATTCATTTTACCTCCCCAGCAATTCATCATGGTTCTACATAATTCAACATAGTTTTGACCTTCAGAGTGTAAGTCATGAGTGTAAGTCACTTCCTTCCACTGCCAGAGTTCCTGCACAGCAGTGTAGAAGCAATGCAGGGGTTGTTCCATGGCCACCTACCTCTAACCCAGGTAAGTCAGCTTTTTGTTTCATGTCTATTTATGTGTACAAAGAGATTAAAAAGTGGTAATGTTGCCCATAGCAACAATCAGATTACATTCTCCAGTATGTAAAATGAAACCGAGAGCTTGAATCTGGTTGGTTGCTATGGGCAACATCCCCACTTTACAATATCTTGCTTATTAAATTTAGGCCATGGGCTTAAGTGGGAATTCTCATGCCTGATTTATAAGTTTCCATAGCACATATGCAGCCATAAATTTTCACTTTGCACTGCTTGTAAATTTATACCCCCCAAATGTCCTGATTTTAGAGGGACAGTCCCTTACAGTTGGGATTGGTCCCTTACAGTTGGGATGGGAGGGAGACATGGCCATTCTAGATTCATGGTGTGAAGGGAAGTGTAGCCAGCTGCAGAACTCATGTGAATAGGATTTGCACATCTACAGCTGCCGGGGAAGCATTAACTTAGCCCCCCAGCAGGCCAAGGAAGCTCTCAGTAACGGTTGCAGCAGGATAGAGCTCTTTATTGGCGTGGCGCCTCTAGACCCCTGATCGCACTTGTCATATATTGTACAATTTGTCGGCTCCTGGGCTGCCTCCCTCTGGTGAGGTCACTTGTGAATCACTGTCTGATCGGGGAGCAGTTGGTTCTTTAAATGATTCATAGATGTGTGACCAGATGGGGAAAGGTCGGTGGGTGAAGTTGCATAGGTCTAGTTCTGCTTCCTCCTCTCTGCTGCATTGTGTTCTCAGTTTCTTGCAGCACGTCCCTCTGGATGCCCGGTCTGGCTGGCCTGTGCGGAAAGTTCACCCTTCTCCGTATTCCAGCCGTATCTCTGATTAGCATTCCCGAACAGCTCGACATTGAGGAACTGGCCTTTGTCGGTACCTGGGTTACCTCCCTCTGGTGAGTACACTTCTGAATCAATGATGAGGGAGGAGATCTATCTATTCATAGATCTAAGTGTGACCAGATGGGGAGAGGTCAGTGGGTGACTTTGCATAGATCTAGTTCTGCTTCCTCCTGTCTGCTGGCCTTGTGTTCTTGCTTTCTTGCAGCACGTCTCTCTGTGGATGCCTGTTCTGGTTGGCCCATGTGAAAAGTTCCCCACTCACCAGATTCCGGTGGTCAGTGATTTTCCAGGGGGCCATCTCTGCGGTTGGATGGAACTCATCAGACTTTGGTGAGTATGCTTCTGAATCCCTGTCTGATCGGGGAGGAGTTGGTCTTTAAATGATTCATAGATCTAGGTGTGACCAGATGTGGAGAGGTTGGTGGGTGACTTTGCATAGGTCTAGTTCTGCTTCCTCCTGTCTGCTGGCCTTGTTTTTTCGCTTTCTTGCAGCACGTCCATCCGGATGCACGGCCTGGCTAGCCCATGCGGAAAGTTCCCCCTTCTCCATATTCCAGCTGTATCCTCTGATTAGCATTCCTGAACAGTTAAACATCGAGGATCTGGGCTTTGCCAGCACCTTGGCTGTCTCCCTCTGGTGAGTACGCTTCTGATTCACTGATCAGGAAGGAAACGGTTCTTTATCTGATTCATAGATCAAAGTGTGACCAAATGGGGAGAGGTTGATGGGTGACTTTGCATAGGTCTAGTTCTGTTTCCTCCTTTCTGCTGGCCTTATGTTCTCGCTTTCTTGCAGCACTTACCTCCTGATGCCCCGTCAGACGTTGGCACCCACACATTCTTGAAACCTGCCGGCAAGGGAAAAATGAGCACCTATCTGACTACCACCCCTGCTGTCACTGCTTCTTTCAATTTGTCTCAGCCGCTCCCTCTGATTAACATTCCTGATCAGTTCGACGTTGAGGATCCAGCCTTTGCCGGCACCTGAGCTGCCTCCATCTGTTGAGTACACTTCTGAACAGTGGTCGAAGTGGAAATTTAGAAGTGCTGGTATGGACATTTAGAAGTGGGGGTATGGAAACCCAAAATATAATAGAAGTCAATGGAGATTTAAAGATTTTCTATTACATCAGTGAGAGAAGTGCCGGTATGGCATACCCCCGTATACACCCCCACTTCGAGCCCTGCTTCTGAATCTTCTTACTCTGCCACTTTAACTGTGTTAGGGTGTGGGTTGGCACATTGTCCAATGTGGAGCTCAGGTTGCACACTGATGCTGCTGAGACATTTTCGGGCTTTGTGCCTTCGTTGATGGCAAATTTCATGCTGCCCCATGGTGGTCTGAGTGGGTCTCCTCTGGCACTACTTCCAACCTTCCAAGTGTTACCAGATGGGGAGAGATTGGTGGGGAGAGGTCTGGATGCCCGGTCTGGCTGTTCCATGCGGAAAGTTCCCCACTCTCTGGTTTCCAGTTTAGAGTGATTTTCCTGGGGGCCATTTCTGTGGTTGGATTGGGCTCATCAGACTTTGGCACCCATTTGTTTCACATTGGCGAGGCCAGGTCAGTTGCTGTTCAGGGGACATCGAATGCAGCTCTTTAAGATCTGTGATGTTGGAAATCGATGTGCTTCAAGAAATACATCAGTCTGGACTTGTTTTTACAGTCTGTTTTGGCTTTTTTATTCTAATTTTATTTTTATTACAGCCCATCAGTACAATGGTTTACACAAGAAATGTGCAGTGTCTGTACTGCATGACATAGATTACACTATGTATCTGTCATGCAGATTTGAAAAATAGATGCACCATTCTATCTAAGTATACATCTGAAATAGCGCAATGTATTCCATTACCGTGACATTTTACAAAGGTCATTCAGTAAGTAACTTTTTTTTTAGGTTTTTTTTTCCCATTGAGGTTCTGGGATAGTATTTCATTGTGTGATAAAAAAAAATGAATAACAAACTGCCATTTTCTTGACCTTACTATTGCCATAGCCTGAAACAGAGGGTGCTCTTCAAGAGCTTGCACAAACCGGATTCAAAATGATTGATACACACTGTGCAAAGCATGCCAATAATAGCAGCTATTGTTTCCTTTGTAACATATTAATTTCAAGCCCATTATTAAACAAATTCATGTATTCTACATAGCTAAATATGTATGTGATAATATGATTGACATAATGTATTCCGTACAGTTGTATCACACTTAGACGGTGTTCACACTGCAGACTCAACAATTAACCGCCATTTTAAAGCCGTGCACACTGAAGCCAGTGACACGATTGTGAGTACATTTGTTTAGTTTTTTTTCCAGGTCGCCCCTTCACACTGCTGGCCACACGGGAATAACCTTTTTTCCCAGATTTAAATCTCGTAAAAAGAGATCGGGATTTGTAATTGGCCCCGTTCACAATGCCCAAAGGCTGTTCACTGTTATACTGCTAAAATGCTCTTCATAATACCAAACAAGCCCACTGTTTAAAAAGAATTCTCTTCCTAACCCTTCCATGCCAAATACACAGAGCACCGTAAGTGTCCAAATATAATGCAGTCCATTTTAAGGGCCAGATCCAGGTCTACGCATTTTTGCAGAGACCTGTGCAGGCATAGAGAGTGAACTCCCTCACTTGTGCAGGCTTAGCAGGGGCTAAATTATGTACTTTGCTATAACCCAACCTTAAGTTAACCCTAAACCCAGCCCAAACTGTATAATTAAAATTTTACCTTCTACCCACCTACTGTAATTTAGGGAGGACCGGCCTGGCAAGTAGAACTTCTACTGTACGGAACATCGTACACTAGGAATTCCATCTGCAAACATTTAGGAAATTCACCCGACTATAGAAATCTGAATCTAAAATCAGTCTGAAAGACTGAATCTAGACCTCTGTGTGATCTCTGTACGCACAGAGGTCTGGGTTTAAGTCCCTTCTCCCACACCCTATTCGTACAGAGTTCTGGAAACATCAGAAACCAACCACATAAATTTTCACACACCATTCTCTTTATGCCCCCTGTCACAATATGCATGGCTACTTTGTTTTTCCAATAGCAACATGTGGCGCATGCATGTGATGGTGGACTTACACTCTGGAGTATGAAAGGCCTGATATGGTATCTTTAACATCAACAAGCATAGTGCATGTCTCTGCTCCCTGCATTTTCTTTATGAATCTAATTTTCCATGTTACTCTTTCCCTGGGCCCGGAGCTGCCAGTGGCCCCTAATTGATTGAGATTGATGGGGAATGCTATTTGAGAGAGATCTGCAGTTTCAGCAGCTCTTATGGGTAAGGAGAAAGAAGCCTGCAGCCCATCACTGGACTCTGCTCAACCAAGACCATAAAGATTTATTATGTGTCCTGCTTGAACACATTCCTCCCTCTGATCGGGTCACATACTTTTGTTTCTGTAGGTCTAGTGCTTTAAAACTGTCAGGTACACATTCAAGGGGACACAGCAATACCCCTAATGGTGTAAAAATAGATATGGTAAATTGTGATTATTAAATATGAGGGGACCTGAGGAAGTTGCTGTACCAGAGCGCAGAATTTTTCTTGGCGGCCCTGGTGGACTGTACTGTGTCATTTTTGATCAACGATGGAACAATATTGTTTAGTTTTCTCAAGGGTTTACTGTGCCTGAGCTGTTACCAATGATGTAGCATTAGCATACAGGAAGAGGCAAGTACTATCATAGAAGAAAAAAACAACAATGACAGCATGGGATTGTGTATAGTTTGCATATATGATGGATATATTCGTTGACTACAACAGTAACAAATTGTTACAGCTAGTGTGTACCCAACAGGTACATACTACTGTAGCATCAATTTGCATTTACCAAGTTTATATTTGCAATTACACCAAACTCTGGATAAGCCCAGATGTATTTGTGGTTTTCCTATATTTCTACTCTGCTAACTAGATTATTGAATCCATGGCAAAATTCTGGTAATAATTGCTTATTAGATAACTGACATTTGTCCATAATATAAGGTCGTCTTATTCATTATTTTCTACAAATATAGACATACCTTCCTGAGACTGCATTGTTATTTTGTTCATTTTAATTATTTGATTTGTGATGTAGTGTCTTCTACCCCTCCCCTTTTTCTTTTTGTCCCATTAATCGCTGTTCTTTTTGCTGCCCCTTCCTTTTTCTTTTTCTGTATCCCTAGTGCTATATACATTTAATAAAAATTACTGATGTTAAAAAATACACTCTTAAACCTGTCACACACTAATATTTGTCTTATTCCATGATTATGGTAGAATTGGGCTAAAATCATTTTGTGGATTATTAATGTGGCTTTATTTTATAACAGCAAAACACCAGGGAAACACTAGGGCACAATTATCAGATCACTGGAATTTGACTGATAATTGTGCCCTAGCTCCAATTTTTTAATCAGTGTATTGTGCTCTGCAGTACAATAAAAAAGTGTTTTTTTTTTTAAATGAGTTTAAATTTTTTTTTTTTTCCATTCATGAGTATATACTAGCAGAGGCTCCGCATACAGCATCAGGAGCCTCTGCGGTTTTTACAATAGCACAGGGATGCGGGGCATACAGCATGCCCTCTCCCTGTGCTCTATTTTGCTGACCTGGTGGCCGCCAAAATAGTTGAATCAGGTCCACGGTTATAAGGTCAATAGTATGCATTTATTCAATTAAATTGTTCAACTGATCAAGATCCAGTATAACGTTAAAGAATTGTTTGGTTGACATGTAAAAACAATGTTAACCAGCATTTAGAGGACATTAACTTTCTTCCTCCAGAATAGACTCTTTAGCACAGCAGTTTGCTAAACATGCTGTAAGAACACCATAGAACACCCTTTTCTCTGCAGACCACATTTGCTGCAAACTCTATACCCATCTCCAAATGTTGAGACTGCTGTCTAATAACAGGCTTGAAAACACCATGAAGATGTTTGGTGTCATGAGCCTGTTTATGAACTACTGCCATACAAGAGTAGCCATTGTGACATTTCATGAGGCTATGTCACCCATATGACAGCCTCATGTGCACATTTTTTACTTTTTTGAACCATGGCTATTTAGGAGGCTTAATAGACACTAGTCTAGCTCATTTTATAAAACTCCTCTTAATTCATTTTTGGAGGCTACAGAAAGGCCAAAGGTTTTAGAATAGAGAATCAACACTAAATATTTGAATCAGGGCTCGAAGTGGGGATAGTAAGGTGGGCAGTATGGTGCTAAGCCCGGTTCCTTACATAAGCCCCACTTCAAGCCCTGATTTGAATTGTTCTTTAAACATCTCCAGGGCATTTTGAAACTATGGAGTTGAGTCACTATCATCTAACCCCATTGAAAATCTAGATACATAGATGTGGCAAAAACATAACAAACAAGGTAATACATTTATTTTTCCGTTTATTGCAGAAAGATGTACATAAACAGATTAACGGTAAGACTTCTGGTAGCGAGCACGTGCTCCAGGTCCACCGAACTTCTTGGACTCACAACGACGAGGATCTGCAACTAGGAGGGTCCTGTCATACTGAATTAGAATGTCTTTAATTTCCTTCTTGGAGGCCTCATCGACAACTACAACAGAAAATAAGTATAAGTATGTTTCAAGACATTACACACATATATACACATTTTATTGAGCAGAATTACATTTTATTGCATAAACATAAGCCTCCTGCCTCCCTTTCATCCTCTATATACTAGAATACTCCCTTACTGTAGTCAATGTCTGTTTCTACTACTCGGCTTGAAGTGTTCTATGTGATGACATTTATCCAGTCCCTGATCTATGGGACTAAGACCTACATTTAGCCTTTTATATTTCATTGTATTTTTCATTTTGTTAAAGTGCAGAAATAAAGATCTAAATATAAAACCACAAAAAAAAAAAAGAGATCTATAAACAGAAGTTTACACTTTTTTCTTTTATAAGCAAAGCAAAACATTTTAAGAACTTACACTTTTGGTAGTAAGCCACAAGAGACTTGGAAATAGCCTGACGGATAGCTATAGGGAAAAGAAAATATGCAAAAACATTAAACATTAAAGTTCCTACAGAATTACCAGAGTATAACACATACGAATACAATATTACTGCAAAGTTAAACAGAAGTTCTGCAGAACTACACCACTAACTAAAATGAAAAAGTTATATATTTTGGTTAAAAAATTATTCTAGTTTCAACATCCTCCGACAGTAACCTTATCGTAAGAACATCAAACAATTGTCTGGGAAGGTTTGTGATGAGGTAAATTAAGGACAAGCAATAGAAGTTAATGGGCGTATTTGATCATGTTTTGAACAGGACAAAATTCCGAAAATTAATGACAATAATATGTAACATGAGGACTGGGCATCTACATGATAATGTCACAAATACAGAAATTTAAAAAACAGTAGTTGATGTGCTAATAGAAGGGCCTTAATGAGGGTATTGGTCAGTGGTACTTGACCCGTTTCTATGGTAACTGGTACACAATGGTTGAGAAACACTGCAATACATGAAATGAGATTGTTGCATATAAAAGTTATCTTACCATAGACTTGTGCAACATGTCCACCACCCTTAACACGGACTCTGATGTCAACACCAGCAAATCGTTCCTTGCCCAAAAGAAGAACAGGCTCAAGCAGCTAAAAAGAGGAATACAATATTTAGGAAACAAATAAGTCACAGAAGACAGAACACGTGGTTTAAAAAGCAAATATTCTGTTTTTATGGTTCAAAAATATTTTAGCTTGCGTAAATCCAGTAGAAAGGGCCTTGATATGATGTAGTTTGTTTGTGGTTATTACAAATGATCCTAACGGCTCAAAGCCAGTCAAATAAATAAAAAAGGAAATGTTATATGTTGTAATTACACTAATTAGGCAGAGAAAAATGCTAATTTTACTAATCATATATAATACTTTGGAAATTGGCTTACATAATTTATTTATTATTCTGCTTAAGAGTCCAGCAGTAAAAAATATCACCAAACCCTTCTAATCTAAATTTTTTGCATTTAAATTAGTTAAAAAATTACTCCTTATTACCACAAGCATTCTACAAATGTTGGACAAGTTTTGTAAGCCCTAAATACAAAGCTGGTGTGTAGATGGCCCAGAATAAAATGATTATTTAACACATTTGCATAACAAAAGCCGATAATTGATACAATACCAAATTTAACTATTCTCCTACAGACTTTGGACCAGATCTAGGCTTGCGTACAAGCAGTGCACTCAAGTTTGAGTTTGTGTGTAAACCAAACAAGTAACATCTACTGAATGCAAGCGCAGACATTACTGTTTACAGGATCTACAAAGGAGAACCCGTAAGTCTGCATTTGGTCCTTTGAGTACAGGCTATAGTTTACTGAACAGTCTTGTGAATTATGGCTAACTCATTTTAAATGCTTACCAAATATTTCCATCACTGATTAAATTTAATATAGAAACAGTTTTTAATCAAACACTTAGTAGCATATTTCCCATTTTATCAACCATTTATCTTGTGTTCTGTGTCCTATACTTTCATGCTAATAAACTTCTGATTTAAAACAAAAATACACACTATATTTAGACATGTATTATGGCAGTGTTTTAAATCTTTCTTGCCTCAAGGTAGCCTTATGGTCTTTATTTTCTCAAGGCAACCCTAAGAAATGAATTACCAAGCAGTCCCTTTTTACGTTTGAGTCAAACTAACTATTTGGGTAAGGACAGAACTATTTCAGGTTGACATCTTGTGTAGCTGCTATATAAGAAGCAACATGCCACCACATCAGAAAAACATTCCAATGGAACCCAAATGATAGCGTTGTGGCAGTAGGTACAGTTAGGTAACCACTTCATTAAGTGATAGTTATGCGCTAAATATGATTTATTATTATTAAAGTTTATTTCTAAGGCACCACATAGGTTAAAATCAAAGTATGAAAGGGCCCTTTACTACTTTTTCAGTTGCAATATTTAACACTTACTTTGTACTGAAGAGTCACTGGCTCAATCATTTCCAAAGGTCTTCCATTAACTTTAATGAGACCATTGCCTCGCTTGCAGTGGGCAACAGCAGTCGCAGTTTTCTGAAAGAAATACGTTTAAAAAAAAAATTAGAACAATCATGGATGTGAATTGCAGTATCAATATAAATAATGCTGGCCATACACTTATAAGATAGGGATGCAATTAGCACTCCCACCAGTTACAAAGAATCCTTCCTGGTGCAGGCAACATCCAGGTTAATCACTGTACATCACGTTTAGAGCACATAATGTATCTGCACAATGATATCACATGTGTATGGCCAGCATAACTGTTCCAGGATCTACACTAGCAATTACTAATGTGTACACTGTATTCTACACAAAGATACATTTTTTATTTATTTCATAAAAATAGTTAAATTATATAAATTAGAAGTATTCCATTCTAATACAAAGTCTTAAAGCAACAGAACTAATGACAATATAAGTGGGAAGACTCTACTAAACCCATAGGATGGCATGTAACATAATGCAGAGCCGAGGCATGTGTCATAGGAATGCTGGAACACTATTAACATGGATGGCGCCCAATGCATAGGCACAGGCCGCAGCAACATGCGAATACCCGGGCGCTACCTCCCCCATTACCGGCCCATCCACTGCAGGCACATGGCGCTGATGTGCAGCCCAATACCAAGTGCCGGAAACCGGCCGCCACAGCGCACAGCCCGGGCACGAGGAGGCCAGACACGCCGGCAGCCCACACTCACCTTGCGTCCAAAAACCTGGACGGACTGCAGGGGACCCTTCGCCGGCATGTTTCTGTGGGGAGAGAAGAGGGAGAAGCGCGTTACCGGGGCCGGTTCCCGCCACAGAGACTATATTATATCGCTCGGGCCCGGGAGCCTCACTATCTCACCTCTCCGTCATGGGGTAGCAGCGAGAAAAGGAAGTACGGGTTCTCCACGCTCACTCATCAGGGGCGAGCGTGCCGTGCGTGCTCTGACGTTTCAGCTGCGTCAAGAAAGAGCTGCTGGCACAAACACGCTCGCGCCATCTTGGTTGTGGGAAAAAATGTTTTTCTTTTTGTGTATTTTATTAGTGAGTGGCTGACCTGTTCTAAGTAAATATATGTATAAGATATTTTAATTATAACATCATCCATTTATTTGGATATTATGTACACTTATTTTTATTTTACCGTCAGCTTTATTTGTGTTTCCGCTGCAGCATAAAAGTGTTTGAGATGATGAATTAAAAACGATTTTCCCATATATTTTAATATTACAGACACGCAATTTAAATCAAGTTGAAGTTTAACTAAGAAAAATCCCAAAAGACTCAGACCAGATGATGGCAATTACATTATAAATATGATTGTAGGGGTCCATACCTCCCAACATCCTCGGTGGGGGCCGCGGGACACATAAGCCCCGCCCCCGGCCGACTCCGCCCCCGGACCCGCCCAGACTCCGCCCCGGATCGCCCAGACTCCGCCCCCGGACCGCCCAGACTCCGCCCCCGGACCGCCCAGACTCCGCCCCTCCCGCCCAGGCCACGCCCCTTTTGACGCCGCGATTCGCGGTGTCATTGATAAAAACTTATGTTTGTCCCCACAGCGGGACAAACTGCCAGGCGGGAGGGACAGCGGGACAGTCCCCCAAAAGCGGGACTGTCCCGCTAAAAGCGGGACAGTTGGGAGGTATGGGGGTCACATTGGAGTGCTTGCATGATTAATGTATGTATATTATTTCTTGCTTAACAGCTAAGATCATAACCTCTGTTATATATGAATAAAATATTTGTACAATGGGGGGGAATGTGTATGCCCTGCCCAAGGCTTCTCCCAAGGACCCCCACTTTTGCTGTGTGTGATCAGGAAAATTTTAACTTTCAGTTAAAACAAAAAGGAAAAAACTCAATGCCTACTAGATTGTCCATTTAGAGGGACAAGCTTGTAGGTGGGCGAGACGCAGGACAGTCACCCAAAAGCGGGTGACTGTATGGTATGGTGGTACCATCTAAATCAGTACAGATGGAGGGAATGTAACAGTCTCCATGGGGTTCATGGTGTAAGTCACACCATCAAGACCTTCAACTTCTACTTTGCAATGACAGCATTGCATAACACAGTCAAGATCTAATAAAACATTTCCAAGAATTAGTTTAAGACATGTTGTACAATATAACTTTTGCCCATGGTTGCCAATTCTCCCTGAATATCAGGGAGACTCCCTGAAAAGTGGGTGATCTCCCTGACTCCCTGAAGTGCTGGATAATCTCCCTGATGCTCATTCA
>JABWIB010000236.1:105102-116388 GCA_016617825.1 Platyplectrum ornatum | reverse complement strand
TGTCACGAAAAAACAATCTCAGAATCAGTTGGATACGTTAAAGCATTAAAAAGTTATTACCACATAAAGTGTAACATGTCAAAAGTGTAAAATAGGGCTTGGTCATGAAGGACCAAATAGGCTGCGTCTTAAAGGGGTTAAAGAACATTTTTGAGAATCATGGAAATTCAATTTAGTTCAAAGTTGTGAAATATACTGATTGCCTGAGTGATACCCTCAGAGTAAATTTTGTATTGCCACATTTTGGTTCTTAGGCTATTCTATTCACACCCACATTTGGATGGGGTCATGACTTCCTCAGGGAGACCATTGTCCACTCAGGTCCAGTGCTGTGGGACCAGGGGCGTGCCACTGTGGTACATGCATGAAGCAGGTGATTGGCGGCCCTTGGCCTCCTAGACTGCTGCACTGAACCAGTTCCAACTTCACATTAATTCACATAGAATTGCCAGTTGTCATGAAGCACATATATCACAAATGCAGTGTCCAAAGGGGACCTTTCAGCCCTTTTTAACTCCCAAATTAACCTCATGAACCCATATAGTTTGGTGTAAAACATATACTTACAGCTGTTTAAAATGATAATCAGATCACCAGATTTTTTTAAAGTCCGTGATTTATAAATATATAGGGGTATTGTTCGGCGGTAACTTGCTGGGGTAGTGTTAAAAGAAAAATTGTCATATGGGGTCCCAGAACAAAATAGTTTGATAACCCCTGGAATAGACTATATAAGCACTAAAATCTACATAGAGTCCGGAACTGCAAGATCCAGACTACTGTTGTATTAGAGCACAAGTCCAGTCCATTATAACTAAAAGTGTTGATTTATTTGTAATGTGTTAAATGTACAGGATAATTGTCTTTGTCTGTCTCAGTCACAGCCAGATCTATTGAGTGTTATGCTTGACCTTTCTCTTTATTTTGTCTATCTATTTCTGAGACTCTGATCTATACAATCTGTAACAGTGGTCGAAGTGGAAATTTAGAAGTGCTGGTATGGACATTTAGAAGTGGGGGTATGAAAACACAGAATATAATAGAAGTCAATGGAGATTTGTAGTTTTTCAATTACAGCTTTGGGAGAAGTGCCGGTATGACATACCCCCGTATACCCCCCCACTTCGAGCCCTGATCTGTAATTTCTATAGACCTTTTCCCAATATAACTAATACAAAACTAGTGGCAGAGTGTAAACTCTATAGCGTACATAGTAAAAAAAATGAAAAAAAATATCGAGGATTGCTGCCAGTTGATGTTTTGATCTGCCCCCATCCACCTGATTAAAGCACAGTCATATTGCCTATTAGATTAGTAACTTGCAGATATTCTAGGCCAGAGAATTGCCACATCCAGGCAGGGTACTGTATTTGCAAAAATGTGTAGTATATGAAGACTGTGCTATGCTGCTCACACGGATATTTATTAACACTTTTTGTTTTGGGTTATTTTTTTACAGCACCAAGAATTTAGTTTCCTCTTGAAAGAAAGGGTGTGTCCTCTTGTAATCAAGCTGTTTTCACCAAATATTAAATTTCGACAAGGCTCCAGCAGTAATTCTTCTCCCGCACCTGTTGAGAAACCTTATTTTCCTATTTGTATGAGACTGCTTCGAGTTGTATCTGTATTAATTAAACAATTCTACGGTCTTCTGGTAAGAGAGAGCTATTTTATCTGTGCCATTCATAGTTTTTATTAATTTAATGTAATTCGAGTGTACTATGTAACCATTATAGCATACTTCTACCATACTTCTGTTTTGAAAATTGTCAGCTACTCTGCGCAATATATATTTTGTACTTTTAATGTTAATAAGTTAAAAAAAATTCTTTTGTAGGTGACAGAGTGTGAGATATTTTTATCACTACTAGTGAAGTTCCTGGATCCCGATAAGCCACAGTGGCTACGAGCTGTGGCTGTAGAATCCATACACAGACTCTGTGTACAGCCACAACTGCTCAGGTAATTCCTTTTAAGTTCAGCATTGCACAAATCATTATTTTAAATATATAAATAAATATATGTTTGTGTGTGAGTTGTTTTTGACTGATACGCTTTCTTTACCATAAAAAGGTCTTTCTGCCAGTCATATGACATGAAACAACACTCCACTAAGGTTTTCCGTGACATTGTCAATGCTCTGGGTTCTTTTATCCAGTCTCTTTTCCTTTCAAATGCTGGAAATGCATCTACAACGTCCAATCCTAATGGTAAGGAGCTCCGTGCATCACATCTCATAAGGGTTTGGTATTCATAACATACCTTGTCAGCCAACAGGCCATAGTAAGGGGAGGGTTGCCAAAAACTGGTCATATGACATATTTTTATAGGTTATTCTAACGCAATACATTTAAAAAATATGAGGATCCAGGTTATATGTTGTCTCGACCTCTGTCATAAATCTGTATCTATACTATTTGCCACCCCTATCCTTTCAATTCTGCTTCCCCACTTGGCTCCATCTTCTCTCTTCCACGTTGGTGGTATCGGTTTGAGTGGCGCAGACTGAACCTTTACATTGCATGCAGTTCCCTCCAGTTTCAGATTTTATGCTGGCCTTAAATTAACTCTGGGTTATTCTATTCATTTATTGCACTGAAGAAGAAAGAGATTGAAAATCTAATTCTGCAATATATACTGCAGTTATCAAACCAGAGACATTAGGAATAGTTGGCAATGTAAAATCTGTTGTTTTAATTTGTTTTGAATATTGATGCAGATAAATTGGAATTACTAATTTTGTCAATAACGCTTATAATAATTATTGTTGTGGTCACTTGTTTGAATTTATGTTTGTATTTTTTTTTGTATATATGACAGCTGGCTCAGGTTCCGGTGCTCCTGTTCCTAATCAAACCGCCTCTGGGATGGTGACAGCAGCTGGAAATGCAAGTGTACTCCCTGCTTTTGAATACAGAGGCACTTGGATTCCTATCCTGACTGTGTCTATTCAAGGCAGTGCTAAAGCAACATAGTAAGAAAATAACTAATAACTAGATATTTATATGAAACACAAGAATATTGGACATTCTGAGTTTGATTCAGAAATAGAAGCAAAAGCTGAAAGAGCAGTACTTTTACTCCTGGATAATAATTTTGTAGCAGCCATAATACAAATGATTAAACTAATAACATGGGAAAAACTGGCTGTGCAGCAATATGTGAACATTTCTCCTCTATTCACATTGTGTAGGACACTTTGCGGTGGATTGAATCAGGCCCTCTTACAGGGGTATATTTACTAAGCAGGGAGATTGCAGTGAAATTCGAATTTGGGGAAGTTGCCCATGGCAACCAATCAGATTTGAGCTCTCAGTTTCATTTTACACTCTGGAGAATGTGAACTCAAATCTGATTGGTTGCCATGGGCAACTTCCCCAAATTCGAATTTCACTGCAATCTCCCTGCTTAGTAAATATACCCCACAGAGTATAATATAGATTAATATAGGGAGTGACTGTGTTGTTTTTACTCCATTGGTGTCCATGCTTGATTACCAATCTGGTATCAGACTCTGCGGCCTATCAGCAGTACGGATGGATCCTGGGTACATCTCCCATAATCCCCATTATTTCTTTCTTGTTTTTTTTTTTCTCTAGTCTTGAAATGCTAGATAAAGTGGAGCCTCCAACAATCCCTGAAGGTTATGCCATGTCTGTAGCTTTCCACTGCCTCTTGGATCTTGTGCGGGGTATCACTACCATGATTGAAGGAGAGATTGGACAGGCTGAAACAGACTCACAGATTTCAGCAGAAGAACCACCATCACAAACCAGTGATCTGAAAGATCTCAAAACTGTGTCTGACCTACCAGAGGAAGAACCAGGTGATTTGGTAACACTGAAATGAAAATAAAAGATACAACATTATTATAAACTTTACTCCATAAGCAACACCTTTTCATAAGATTGCAAAAAAAATTATAATAATCTGCACTAGTCACTTAAGGCAATTTGGGTGAGCCACAAGGCAGGGGTATTAGAGTGAGTGCTGCTAGCCCCTGCAATTTCTACATGAAAAAGGGGTATGACAGGGGAGTTCCCATTCCTGATTGATAGCTGTGTTGTGTGTTTTTTTTAATCACAGTTTTTGTAGAAGTTATCAAATAAATGTAATGTTTGTGATGCGAATGTATGAAATAATGTGTTTTATTCTTTGTTTGAAGTTGGTAGAACGGTTTGGGAAGAGATGATCAATGCCTGCTGGTGTGGCCTTCTCGCAGCTCTTTCTCTGCTTCTAGATGCAAGGTAAGGCTTACATTGATCACAGGCGCAGAAGCTAAATGCTTGTGTTAGTATAGGTGATAGGGAAATAGAACCTAAACTATCAGTTACATTATATAACAGGTGTACTATCTATAATGTAAGATTCTTCTTTTTTTAACAGTGCTGACACAAACCAACTAATCTTAGGTTTTCTATATTCACGTTAAAAGGAGAGAGCAGATTTCATTAAAAACACCCTTTTTCCTGAACTGATTAAAAAAAAAAAAATAATAATAATAATAAAATAATTATATACATATTTTCTTTTAGCACTGATGAAACAGCAACAGAGAACATCCTGAAAGCTGAAATGACCACGGCAGCTCTGTGTGGTAAACTGGGTCTTGTTACGCCAAGAGATGCTTTTATTACAGCCATCTGCAAAGGCTCCTTACCGCCACATTATACCCTCACTGTGCTGAACAGCTCATCTGCTTCTCTAACTAACAAATGTAAGATTGATTATCGTATGTTGATTGTTTATGTAACCTTGAACTTGTTTTCCTACCTTTAATTGCAAAAAATGCTGTGAAACAAAAAATATAAATTGTTTTTAGAATAACCAGTAAACTGCAAATAATAACCAAGTTGGAACTTTACTTGTTAAAAACATAATTCATTCATTATTTTTTTTTATCTTTAGCGTATTCAATCCAGGGACATAATGTGCAGATGATCAGCCCCTCCAGTGATTCTCACCAGCAAGTAGTAGCTGTTGGACAGCCTCTCGCTCTGCAGCCACAAGGAACGGTTATGGTACATTTGATTACATATCTTTATTCAGCTCCTGATTGTGTCAAGAAAACTGAGTTTCAGGACTTATGGGTCTGATTTTTTTTGTTTCCTAGCTAACTGCAAAGAATATCCAGTGTATGCGAACACTGCTTAACTTGGCACATTGTCATGGTGGGTTTCTGGGGACATCCTGGCAACTTGTGCTTGCAACTCTGCAGGTAATATGCAGGATAAGTATTATTATTGTTGTTGTGATTACTTTTGAACCAGTATATAGATTAAATACAATTAAGTTAATAAAAAGTTCCATTATTCTGAAGCTCACTGCATTATCATGCAGTGGACACACACTTACTTATACTTACTTTTCACTTGCACAAACTTCCAACACAGAGCTTGATCCTCGAGATCCATACTTTGTTCTGGAAGTCTTACCGATGTCGAGATGGGATGGCATGCATAAAGCATGTACACATGGTGGGGGGTGGAAGCTTGCATGTTTTATGTTTAATCCTCATTTAAACACAAAACCTAGCACACAAAAGTGTTACGATGACAGCAGAGTTCTGGATGCTGACCAGCATTACCTTGTCATACCCCATATCCTGGGTTAACCCCAGGTCATATGCGGACGGCCTTGGTCAAGGCACAGTGTGAACGATGCCTCTGAAAAAACCCTGGGTCTGTTGACCAGGGATTTCGAATAAAGTAGGATTCTTCCTTTAGTATTGACATGTCCTACCTGGGTGGTTGGCAATTTGAACGGGCAGACCCTGTTCTTCTTTTGTTTGTCCTATAAAAACTCAACATACTAAGGTTCCAGGTACACTGATCTTGCTTCTTTGGAAAATAGAAATAAAGTTCATTAAGTTTTATTAATCATACATGTGTGTGTATATAGTAAGATGTGTATAATTTAGTGTATGCAGGCTGTTAAATGTTTGATTTATTTTAGCACTTGGTGTGGATCCTTGGCCTGAAACCCAGCAGTGGTGGTGCATTAAAACCTGGGAGAGCAGTTGAAGGTCCTAGCACAGTAAGTGTCCTTCAGACATCATTTCTGATATTCCTATTGCTACTTTGTCTTCATAATTGTCATTGTTATTTTTTCAGGTTTTGACGACTGCGGTCATGACAGACTTGCCTGTTATCTCCACAATTCTTTCACGACTGTTTGAAAGCTCGCAGTAAGAGAGTAGTTTCATTTGGATAGTCTAACTTTCTGTTCTTTTTAGTTTACACAAATTTTTTTACCACATTTGCCTGTTATGTCATTAGCTTTTAGTCTGTTTTTAAATATGTTCAGGTAGAGAGGTGTTGTCCTGTTTTTATTGTCTCTGGTATTATTCCCTATTTTTATATTGTTACTTCTATGTTTTATCCAGTGATGACCTGTAGGAGTTACAAGAAATTTACATAGTAGGTGTTCCGTATTGAATCATTTGTAGATTCATTAGCATCTACTATTCTACTGCTCCTATTTTACCTATGTTTAGTAAAGCAGGCTTATCCTTTCCTATCTGTTCCTTGAAGTTATCCTTAGTATGCTAAATGGTTCCTAAACTGATATGTAAATGCAGATTAGAATGTTGTGGGCAAGTTATATGGAGGAAATAAATAGATACACAGTAGAGAATGAGGTTTAATATTCAGTGATGATGATTTTAGATTACGTGCCATGTAGGTAAATCAAGTGGTTTGTTATCAAATGTTTTTAGATGACCATTTGCAGTGTGTAACACCAGTATAGGGGGTGGACTGTATTTATTGTGACATAGATATATATATATATATATATATATATATATATATATATATATATATATATATAATCTGATTCTCTGTGCCCAAATATTTAGTTTACTGAAATGTATTAAATTGTCATTAAAGTTATTATATAAACACTTGTAAGTAATCAAACTAATGCTTCTAATAAAAACAAAACAAAAAACATATCTTGCCATATTAAAAGTATGTCAAAAGTAGATGGCTATTTTGTTAATTAGTGTGCTGCATTCTAGGTATCTGGATGATGTATCTCTTCACCATCTGATCAATGCACTCTGCTCTCTGTCCCTGGAGGCTATGGACATGGCATATGGGAATAGCAAGGCAAGTGATAGCTATGATATGTTTTATGCCATTCTAGGATATGTTCAAATTGTCATGCATGTTCTTGTTTCAATGAACCAGTTCTAAATTCCACGTGCAGACAATTTAAAATTGAATTTGGTTTTCCTACAGAGCTTTAAGCTACTTAGGAACAATATGGACACTGGATTGGATCCAAAGATCCAACTCTATTACGATTCAGTCTTGAGTAATGGATACACAGTGAACTGCAATCATTCACTTTCATTCCCCACTGCCCTTGGGTTGGTGGATCCCCCAATAGCTAGGGCCAAACTTTACAAGTCGCACAAACAAAACATTTCTATCAGCTGGTCTAGTCTAGTTTGGTATGCTTTAAGAGGGCATATATATACTTCATATTGTAATAAAACCTGCCCTCCTGTAATCGCAAACCTCTATCAGAAGTAGCTCATTACTTAAACTGGGTAAGGCTGAATTTGCTGATTGTGTCACATTAGAAAGTATGCATTGTACATAAAACCAGTATGAACACAAATCCCGGTTCGGTGCATGCCCAGAGCAAAAAGGGCAACTCATGCAAAAATCTCCTGTTATCAGGGTCTGATCCACTGATTCTCATTTGAAAGCTATATATAAACTAATATTTTAAAAAAACGAGGGTATCTTCATGAACTAAATCATGAAATATGCACCGCATTTATTACATTTATTTTGTATGTAAAATTATTGATTTGTAAGTATTACTGTTAATATCAGGGGTCTGCTACAGTTTGCTTGTTTTCCACTAACTGGTATAAAAGTAACATTGAGGCTATCTCTGGAATGTTTCCAGTATGTCGAGGTGGACTTGGCAATGATCCTACTTGCTGTCAGTGAAGATTGTTTTATACCCATAAGTCACAAATTGTTTGAAATACGCAGATAAAAGTAATAATAGTTCACTGTTCTGAAATCAGTGATCTGGCACTTGTCACTTTATTCATTTCATTAGAAGTTCTCTTCTGTATTCATTTACTTTACTGCAAGCATGTTGACATCACATAGAGAAGTGAGGGCATGACTTAATATAATTACTACTTGCGTTCAAAGCTTTACAATGTGTTGTCATATTCTATCATTTAACATACTAGATATCAATGCAGTTCAAAGTTTTCTTTTCTCGGCATATAACAGCTAATAACGTTTTATCGTAGCTGAGTGATCAGAAACTTTCCCTTTACGATCTTTTCAAGTAAGAATACTGTTAACATGCAACATAACTCCTTACTGTAAATGATATTATAAATGTACCATGCCTAAGACTGAGTGCTTTTAGAGCACAATGTACCCAATATCTTGTTATTTATTTTTACTACATTCATGGATTATTATTGACATTTACTTACTAATGAAAAATTATAATATATTGTTTATGACTAATATATAGTTTTATTTATTCATATATGATGTGTCTTAAACTACAATTAGTATTACATTATATTAAACTGTTAAACACTCCTATGATATTGCTATTAGTAACCATTACAATTCATGTATTATAACAATAACTTGACTTCTTTACATAAAGCTTTAAGATTATGGAGTGGTACATTTATGCCTGGATTAAAATATCATACAGAAGATGTTAGAATAACATTTTTCTTTCACTTATGTAACTTTTTCATCTTTTAGGAACCATCACTTTTTGCTGTTGCTAAATTACTGGAGACAGGACTGGTAAATATGCACAGAATAGAAATTTTGTGGAGGCCATTGACTGGACATTTAATAGAGGTAAGGACAGCTGTAAGCCTGTTGGTAGATTTTACTTACATGTGTTTGCATACATTTAATTAGATGATATTGTCGTGTACAATAGTTGCAGTGATGAGAAATATTACATCTAGGCCTAAATTTACTAAGCAGGAGATTGGTTGCTATGGGCAACACCCCCTCTTTGCAGTCTCCCTGCTTAGTACATTTAGACCATATTCTTCACTTGGAGAAAATTAAAGGTTATTTGTTTAGTTTAAAAGAGACGTTGGGTTTTGAACAATAAAGCAATGTGACTATAACATACAAATGTTTGCAGTGTAATTGTCAAAGCTTTTCTATAAGCACATAAATGTATGCACTCATAATCCTTTTGTATAATATGTTACATTTATTTGCTACTTTTTCTAATGTTTTTATGCTATTTCTGCTAATGTTTTTATATGCTATGTTTTATGCTAATGTCTTTTCGGAAGCTAAAAATAGCATTGGAAAATAAATTGCTAAAAGACAACTTTAATACAATGCAGCAGCCATGTTCAGTTCAGGATTATCTCCCATACAATAGCTTTGTTTGATCACTCACTGTACAAGCCCCTTTAACATTGGTAGTATGTAGTTCCTGAATATCTGATTAGAGATTGATTGCTTCTAGCCTATACCGTGAGTACACCACTCACAGTGCATTCATGCTGTTTATTGTCATCTGTTTTCATGGCTGTTCTGTCTTTCTCTTCTGCTTGCTCTTGTCCTGATCAGAAGGTACGTTTGCATAGCATGCAATTTATGTGCATTATCTGATTACTTTGTATTTTGTGTTGCATCTGCTGACCTGTTAGTTCATAGGAGACATTTGTTTTACAATGATTTTTTTGCATGTTTATTTAAAAGCTGGTCTCATCAAACTGGAATCAATCTGTTGCATTGTGTCCATATGACAGGATTGATTTTCTTTCTGACCCTGCTGAATAAATGTTTGGTTTTTCTCGCCATTAAGTACTTACCTACCAGGGCTACTTGTCTACTAGACACTTGCTTATCAAATGCCAATGCATTGCTGATTTCTCTTTAATCCAGCATACATCATCAGTTTGCTAGAGCTGAACTACAGCAGCCATTCTATTCCCTCTGTGGGACAAGAGTACAATTCCCATAAGACGTGTAACACTCTGAATTCTCAATGGGGCTGATTCAGAGTTAGAACAAGAAGTGTTGCACAAAAAGAGGACAAACCATCTTACAATATGGGGACTGCAAACAAATTACATTTTATCATACAGAGAATACGGACTGATTTTGGTTATTGCACATAAATTTCTAAACTCTATTTTAAAATTCAATACCAAAATCTTATTTCATTCTGTTTGAACATTCTACATTTTCTCCCCCTGTAGTACAACATGGTTTTAACTATGATCAGATTTGCTCTTTTTAGCTGTTACTCCAAACCTATATGCATTATGAATGGGTTATTAATAATTTTTGGGGTGCACATTGTTCTAGAATTGCGTTGGCTTAATATCTAGTGCACACCAATTAGTCTTGGGCCTAAATTTACTAAGCAGGGAGAATGCAGGGAAATTGGGGGATATTTCCCATAGCCACCTATCAGATTCAAGCTCTCAGTTTTGAATCTGATTGGTTACTATGGGCAACATTCTATTGTTCCATCAGTATTTCTTTGCATTAAGACTTTATGCCTTTCCTTTTCTTCTTAACCTAATACCATGTTTGTAGTGCCTCGTCTTACAACCATAACACGTTCTTGCTTGATGATATTACATGGTGTACACATTGAGTTAATGATATAGCTATTTAAAAAAAACTAAAATAAAAAATAATAGAGGTGCAAATTTGTATGATATATCTAATAGTGATGGGTGAAGATTTCTGTAAGGCTGTATATGGGAGATGTTACAGGCTGCCTTCCTTTTAGGATGCATTCCCTGGTACAAAACTGTTATTTCCCAAATATACAATGATCTAAATTTAATATTTCTGTATTTTCAAAATACTTCTGCTTAGAAGTGATTTTTAATATATGGGTTACTATGCCGAAATATCCCTATTTTGGCAGTGTTCCTGTGTATTACACACAACGATACACAATAACAATAGACAGAAACAGTTGTGATTAGACTGTGGGGAGAAATGGTTTGTAGAAGGGGAAGGTGAGGGTTAGGCTGCGAGGAGTGGATGAATTGTACAAAGGGAAGGTTAGGGTTAGTCTGAAAGGAGGGGGATGGATTGTTAAAGGGAAAGTGAGGGTTATTCTGAAGAGTATTATGATAAGGGATTGGGTACAATGTTACACGCATTTTCTTCAGTGTCGCTGGAAATGGCCTGTCTATATAGGGCTGCTTCCACACCTCTTTCTTTGGGCAAGGGATTTCGTATTTAATTAAATATATATATATATATATATATATATATATATATA
>JABWIB010000236.1:87437-104391 GCA_016617825.1 Platyplectrum ornatum | reverse complement strand
ATCTCTCCATAGTAATACATCCTCAGTCCTGGTATTATCACACACTATCTCTCCATAGTAATACTCAGTCCTGGTATTATCACACACTATCTCTCCATAGTAATACTCAGTCCTGGTATTATCACACACTATCTCTCCATAGTAATACTCCACATCCTCCGTCCTGGTAGTAGCACACTGTGTCTCTACATAGTAATAACAACTCAGTCCTGGTAGTAGCACACTGTGTCTCTCCATAGTAATACATCCTCAGTCCTGGTAGTAACACACTATGTCTCCATAGTAATACATCCTCAGTCCTGGTAGTAGCACACTGTCCGCTCCATAGTAATACTCCTCAGTCCTGGTAGTAACACTTCTGGGTTTCTCCATATATTTTCCTATGCTCTTAAGTTACAAAGGGGAACAAAGTCTTTATTTTGAGTGGAAAAGTTGGGGGGGGGGTCGTCTTATACGCCCAGTCGTCTTATATGCCGGCAAATACGGTATGTGTGCGTCCCTTGTGAAATATCAATGTTACTATGTGCATATTCTTTTCAGTGGACATGTTTGACATTCATTATGTTTACCTGTGTATACGTAATATTATTATTTACAATATTGTATCTAGTGTACTGTAACAGAATGATTTGCTTCTATACTTTATCAAAGCTGACAAGTCTTCTTAGTGCACTTGGTATTATTACTATTATATCCTCTTGTTTGTTGCAGGTTTGCCAGCATCCAAACTTGAGAATGAGAGAATGGGGAGCTGAAGCATTAACGTCCCTAATCAAATCAGGATTGGCATTTAAACATGAGCCTGAACTCTCTCAAAACCAGGTAATCTGCTACATTCCTTTGCTGCAAGGAAAAGGGCCATTTCATGAGATGTAATAAAATGAGACCATCACACTGTGAATATTATTCCGTTATGTTATTAATTCATTGTGATTATTTTCCAGAGACTGCAGTTACTCTTGTTAAACCCCTTGAAGGAGCTTTCTTCTATAAATCACCACGATATTCGCCTCAAGCAGCTGGAGTGTGTGCTGCAGATATTACAGAACCAAGGAGATAGCCTAGGGCCGGGCTGGCCATTGGTTCTAGGAGTTATAGGAGCAATAAGAAACGATCAGGGGTAAGAACATTAAATAAAACGCTCGAAATCATTTCCACACGGTACACACTGCCCTTCCCGCTCAATGTGTATTTCTATTTCCAGGGAATCTTTGATACGGACTGCTTTCCAGTGCCTTCAGTTGGTTGTGACAGACTTTCTACCCACAATGCCTTGCACTTGTCTGCAGATAGTAGTAGAGGTGGCTGGAAGTTTTGGGCTTCAAAATCAAGAGCTGAATATTAGTTTAACTTCTATTGGTTTGTTGGTGAGTTTTGTCTGTAATGTTGTATGTGGTATGCATGGATAGATATGGTATTCCCATTTTATTTTCTATGTACACTGGGCTGCTGCTATGTTTTCATTTAATGATGGTGACAGCTGTTTGCTACTTATGTAGCTATATTGTTACCTTAATATTGCACATACAACTAGAAATACCTCCATAGACACACATTATTTAATAACAAAAAGCAAGCTTTCATAGTCTAAAATGCCCTGTTCAGCTTACCAGCAAAATACTTTGGTTTTCATCAAACATGGATTTGTGGGGATGTCATCTGAACAGGGTATTACTGAGTGACACAGAAAATATCACGTTCTTTCCATATCAACTATGTCCTAATAACGCCTACCCTTGAAGTGGGTCCTTTTGCTTAGGTCTGGTCTTGGTTGGGAAGATTAACTCTCCCTGCCTTTGTTCTAGAGACATTTTTCCTGTGGATGAATGCCTGTGGCTATTTACTAAGGTCCATTTTGGGTGTATTGTTAGGGTTATGTGAGCTGTAAAGGTTTGAGGAGCAGAAACTATAAATTAATATAAATGCTATATATTCCCTATGCATATTGTGGCTGCACAATCTTGACTTCTGACTATAAAATAACCATATTTATGTTCTCAATTAATGGTTCCCTATCCTCATATCAAGCACTCATAGGGGCTGATTCAATCCCGTGCAAAGACGGGAAAAAGCGCGAAGTGCGCTTTTTCCCGTCTATTACGGGACTGAAAACTCGCGTTCTTTTGTACGCACCTCTATGAGGTGCGAACGAAAAAACGCGAGATTTTCTGCCTTACGCAAATAGCGTAAGGCAGAAATCTCCGCGCGAAGGGGGATTGAATCGGCCCCTTATGCTGAATACACACTGAAGGAATTTTGATCTGTTTTCCTGACATTGTTACATCATGATCATACAATATTTTGTAGTTTGCAGTGATTAGGCATAAGTATAAAGTTACACACCAGTTTATAGTATGATCAGTACCCCCAAACAAAAAATAAAAAACAAAAAAACACTTTTTATGATTTCTTGCTCTTTTTGCTTCTGGTTGGCTTCTCCAGCTCCTTACACTGGCTTCCCGAGTACCATGACCATAACCTTTGAACTTTTTTTGTTGTGTGTGCTTGGACGATGAACACTCTGGGGACCTCTGTCCTTTACTGTACTTTCATCAGGCTCTTTTAAATGCTATTAGAAATTCTCAATTGTTCACAAATATTAGATTGGTTATTGTATTTACTTTTGTTTTTAGATTGACATAATCATATTAAATGACTCTCCATATCAAAGTTACTACTTTTATGTTTTGTTTGTCTTTACAATTTGTGATTGTATTGTAAAGATCTTTGTTCTATTATTATTTTTTTTGTAGTGGAATATATCAGATTATTTCTTCCAAAGAGGAGAACATATAGAAAAAGAACTCAACAGGGAGGAAAACCTGCTCCAGATGCAGGCTAAAGAGAAAGGCGTGACTTTAAATCGCCCTTTCCACCCTGCACCACCATTTGATTGTCTGTGGCTCTGTCTGTATGCCAAACTGGGAGAGTTGTGTGTTGACACCCGGCCTGCAGTCAGGAAAAGTGCTGGACAGACATTGTTTTCTACAATAGGAGCACATGGAACTTTGCTGCAACATCCTACTTGGCACACTGTCATTTGGAAGGTATTTTAATATTATTTGCAGAATGTCACTAATTGCTATACTGTGCATATGGATAGAGATCCGTGTATCGGCTCAGAGCCATATAAAAGGTTAATGCCATTTTCATGTTAATACTGAATAAACTGATAGAATCTCCAGAAACTGGAGTCCAAGGTACTTTTGTAATTAGTTTAATTAAATCTATGATTTACCATTGTTGAATGACGGATGAAATTAATTCAAATTTAAAGCTGCCGATCCACCACAGAGATTATCACTACCAGCTGGATATCGGCATCACTATCCTGCTGGCAGAAGAGGGAGGTATTAGAAAGGCAGTGCTCAGTGAGATGAGCTCTCTCTCACTTTATCACCATGAAATGTGGGGAACTAGCCGCCAATATATTTATGTTGCCTAAATATTATTTCAGTCTACAGTAATTATTGGGACGATCATCCGGTAATTGTATGATCATTTTTCTACATGGCATAAAAAAAAAATCACTTGGAAGCATTGCAACTAAATAAACAAATGTTGCATTAATAAATGGATTCATGTAAGTGGTTGAAAATGTATTTGATATTCCGTTATTTGTGTATGTGGCTATGGTCAAAATCTAACTTTTTACATAGTGTATTTGATCCATGCATTTTATGCAACTGTGTGTTTTCAGGTGTATGAGAAAAGGCAAAGAATAAATGTCAAATGTTATTTTGCTGTAGGTCCTGTTCCACCTTTTAGATCAAGTGCGAGAGTCTTCTACCACTGCTGATAAGGAGAAGATTGAATCCGGAGGTGGTAACATCCTCATTCACCACTCTAGAGACACAGCAGAGAAACAGTGGGCTGAAACATGGGTATTAACTCTAGCTGGAGTAGCCAGAATATTTAATACAAGGCGATACCTGCTGCAACCTTTGGGTAGGTTTTCCATATTTTTCATTATGTGGTTTATCAGTGTTAGTACACGTTACAGAGAATTAAGTCCCTTTATATGGTTTACAAGGCACTTAATCTTCCTTCTACAGATTGTTTAGGGTTTCTTTATGATCATTAGATGTCATTATTTTCATTTGCACTGATAAGTCAGTGTATAGTGCTACATCAATTATTGCTCTGTTTTGTTCCAGGTGACTTTTCCAAGGCCTGGGATGTCCTTCTTGATCACATCCAATCAGCTGCTCTAAGTAAAAACAATGAAGTTTCCTTAGCTGCCCTGAAAAGCTTTCAAGAAATCTTGCAAATTGTTAGCCCAACGAGAGAAATTGACAAGCCGGAGTCGTTGCCTGGAATTTCTGTACCTGCGCTGATTGGGCCAGTGACAGCTGCTGGGCCAGGGAGACCACTGTCAAGAGCTGACTCCATTGGCGATAGACTTGTTAGATATAATAGCTCTGAGCAGCCCATAGCCATGGATGAGATTGAAGACTCTGCACTGTGGTGGGCTGCCTGGAACACCTGGTACAGGATTGGTTCAGAAAGTACTAAGCCGCCAGCTACAAGTGACAAACTGACTTTTATCCCAAGCCAGCCCTTCCTTACAGCTTTAATTCAGATTTTCCCAGCTCTTTACCAGCACATCAAAACGTCTTTTAACATGGATGATCTAGAGAAGCTGGGGGTTATATTACATGGGGCTGTGTCAGTGCCTATAAGCTCAGATGCCTCTCCTTTCATCCTTCCCTCTTACACAGAAGCAGTGTTGACAAGCCTACAGGATTCTGTGCTTACAGCCTTGGATGTCCTTCAAAAGGTGACTCTTTGGTTCATCTTCATTTCACTTGTTTACATTTGCATTAATAAATGGCTTCTGCATTGTAATATTATATACATGCTTGCAGTCTATGCTGTACAAGAAGGATTAGGGCTAGACATTACATGTGTTTCAGATCTTATTTGTCAGTTGTGTTACTTTCTGGTTTTTACCCTCTCGGTATACGTAACATAACAACATCCACTTTGTTTATATACATTTAACATCTCTTGAATGATTGGCATACAGATGACCGGGTCATGGTATGTAGGACTGTATGTAGCTTTAATCTTTCTGTGTTCTCTTTTCCGTTCTAGGCCATCTGTGTAGGACCAGAGAACATGCAGATCATGTACCCTGCAATATTCGACCAGCTATCTGCTTTTGTGCAATTCTCTTGTAAACCTCCCCAATATGGAAAACTAGAAACAAAGCACATTGCAAATGCTAAATACAATCAGGTATATGAGTGCATTGTGTGACTGCCAGTGATGTTCCTCTGTCTATACTATATATACCTGGTTGGGCCTGTCCTCACTGGTGTAATCATAGATGTAAGCTGTCGCATCTTTTCCAGAGTGTTTCTGAAGGGGTTCTCAGTGTTTATTATGGTATACCTTTATTTAGGGAGTTCTGGTTATCCACGATTAAATCATATCGGGTATCACTCTGTATGAAGATATTTACCCACTATTAATATATTTTTACATCATATTTTCAACCTTGCCCAGCTACTCACTCACTGTGGTCTGAGTACTACTGGTTGAGAACCTTTTAGCTGGTTTATGAGTTAGAGGTAACATAGTGTGCACTTATTCCTTCCTTATTTTATGCTTTTGTTCTCAGTCTGCTTCTCCATTTTCTTCCCACCTCTAATTATTGTTGATTTTGCTGACTTTTACAAATACCTGGGTTCTTAATCACATATATTTTCATTTCTCTAAATTCATTACTATAAATTATATCAATGTGCATGGTCGCAGCTGCGTGAGTGTGTCTTACTATAAACGTACAAACACCACAGTCTAAATTCACTAAGCAGGGAGATTGCAGGGGAATTTGAAAGTGGGGATGTTGCTCATAGTGACCAATCAGATTCGAACTCGCACTCTCCAGTATGTAAAATGAAACTGAGAGCTCGAACCTGATTGGTTTCTATGGGCAACATCCATACTCCCCTGCAATCTCCCCGCTTAGTGAATTTACACCCACATGTGTTGCATAGGAAACCTCACATGAGCACCAAGCAGTCACTGATCAACTGAACTTTCTGCATCTCTACATAATTCAATTCAAATTACCCTCTCAATGAATCATTTACTTTAATTAGCATTTTTAATTAATATAAATGGAGTAATTAAATGACATGATGGTGTCGTCCAAAAAAAAAATAACTAAAAATTAACATGTATTTCTGTATTGTACTTTTAATTAACGTTTCTCATTCTGTTTGTTCTGCAACAAAATGGAATCACAATAGATCCAACTTTTTGCACCGGTGAGTGATGCTTCTTAAAGATTGCCCTGTCCTAAAAAACAGTAACAATGAAAGCCAACGCTACTTCAATACACTGGAAAATCACAGTAGTGTTTCCTTGTATGGAGATCTCCCTTTCTTTCCTTTACGCATGCACATTGCTGACTTTTTTTTTTTTTGTCGTGTGAGGATCATTTGCTTAGAATCTTCATGCATGAAAATAAAAATTAGTCTAGACTTCTTTTGCTCCTGCCCTGCAGTTATTGTAGAGTTGAATGTGCATGGTTCTTGTTCTATGTGTTTCAGGCAGAGTGGGTGGCCTTAAATTATGTCCCTTTTGCTGAGAAGTCTTTGGAGGTTGTGGTGGACATGTACCAGAAAACCGCTTGCCACAAAGCCGTCGTGAATGAGAAGGTTCTCCAAAATATTATTAAGGTAAAGGAAATGTTTCCACATAGAAACGATTATCAGCTTGTGGGTAATATGTGGGTTATAATAATAATCTGGGCACTCTATAATGTATGTGTGGTATATTAATCTAATATATTGCTCCTTCTCCACAACTCTAGTATACCCTACATGCAAACCACCCTTAAAAACCCTGCGTATGCCACTGCAATGCACACACTATATTGCGGCCAGTTTACAGCTGCAGAAAACAACCCATTGTCACGACTCCTCTCTGCCGGCCTTTTCTGATCTCCACACAGCTATTGTTTTCCACTTGCATTGTGTATAAAACTACCACAATTTGCAGGTGTGCATGATGCATTACCATTACTGATCTGGATTCTCCAGATGCAGAGTTCTGTAATAAAAGGGTTTCAGATGGTGGGCAGGATGAGTACAATGTGTCCTCTAAGGTGGAGGGCAGGAATGCGAAGTATACAGTAAGGAGTATATTTACTAAGCAGGGAATTTGCTGGGGAATTGAAAAGTGGGGAGTTGCCCATAGCAACCAATCAGGTTCGAGCTTACATTCTCCAGTATGTAAAATGAAACTGAGAGCTCGAATCTGATTGGTTGCTGTGGGCAACTTCCCCACTTTTCAATTCCCCAGCAAATTCCCTGCTTAGTAAATATACCCCTAAGAGCGTACTTTCCTGCTTATTTGCATTGTGTTACCCACACAGAAGTTTGGATGAGCAGAGATCTGACTTCAGTGGAGGTCTCGATCCAGTCCACAGTCTTTTATTTTGAAATTCTTGAAGTAATTGGCATATTTGAATTATTGAACAAGCAGCTTGGGAAAAGAGAGGTCCCAATGTGCTAAAAAGAAACCCCATGCAGGCACAATAAGTTTGTCAATATGCGATAATATATACAATCAATAAAACATGACCTATCGCATTAAAATGATGCAAGCCAGACGAAAATATTTTTTTTAAATACCACAATGACAAAATAGTGTAGACACTAATAGAAGGTTAAAACATAATAACAGTGTTACTGAGTCACAACAATACTATGTAGCTGCGGCATACAATGTTGCCAATCGCACACGCACATTCATATTTGAATTATGCCTACTTTTCACCACTAGATGTCAGTAAAGACAACTTAGCATATGTGTGTTTTTTAAAACACAGCAAGTACAGTGTATTCCATTCCGTGTTTCCATGTTTATAAGGCTTGTTTTATAAAAAAAAAAAATATATATATGTATGTACCATTATGTTGTTAAAATATGGTCTATGAACAAAAACACATTCATAGTGTACTGCTGCAAACAGGGCAAATATATGCAAATACTGCTTTATACAAAGCAGCAATGCCAGACATTGTACTAGAAATATTGTATTCCTTGTTATGTTTCCTTCTCTTAGACTTTAAGGGTGCCGTTGAGCCTGAAGTACGCCTGTCCCTCAGAAAGCACATGGAAGCTGGCAGTATCCTCCCTACTAAAAGTTCTCTCAGTTGGCTTACCTGTTGCCCGCCAGCATGCTTCTTCTGGGAAATTTGACAGCATGTGGCCGGAACTTGCCAATACCTTTGAAGACTTTTTATTTACAAAAAGGCATGTATAAATAGCAATAAAAACAGGACTTTTTTTTTTGTATTTCTTAATGTTTGCAGGTTAATTTTTCAAGCCGATTTTGTATATGAACAAATGTAGTACATAGCAATGTACCTTGCTGGTCAAGGAAACAGGTTTCTGTTTCCAAGGTTCACACAACGAATAGTTCAGTGCTGCATGACTTTCAGCAACAGGTAGGAAAAAGAAGGTGTGAGTGATGAAGGCAAAGATGTAAGTGTAGCCATCAAGAGAGGGTTAAACAATTACCCACGTTCATAGGTTCCTGTTTTAGACCAAAGGAAATATGGAGCATCAATACAAAAGTAACACGCTATAGTGATTGCAGTTTGATTCACACCGGAGTATACAAATGGTTTCAGGTTTTGCAGCATCAGTGTACAGGTTTTGCTCCTAACTTCTCCAGAACAGCACCTAACATACGTACGATATACAATGATATGTCTGTACACATGTAGAAGAGTAGATGTTGTTCGTTTTTTTGGTAAAACACTTTAAATATATTTCTATAAATTGGATCTATTCCTGTATAGTTTTACAGAGGGAATAGGTAATTGCTCATACTGCTGTTTCTGTTTCTATGGTATAGGCAGCTAAAATCAAGTGCCTGGGTATCTGGATTTCAGCCAGTCCCTCTGAATATCTCTCCCACAATATTTACCTAATTACTGATCTCCAGCATGGGCCTGACCTTAATGTTTTTAATGGTTATGCACCATTTTCTCCACTCCAGAACTATCCACCCAACATACATACCACAGAGAGAGCTTTCTGGGGCAGGAAAGGTAGGAAATATCGGGAAGGGGGACAAGATGGGGTCAGAGAGTTTTTTAGGACTTATTTTTTGTAATGGTCATTGCATAAAACGAATAAGAAACGTTTACCACTTTCTGGCCTTAGTCAGACCAGGATATGTTTCTTATAGCAGTAAGCGAAAGAGGCATGCCTTACAGCTTGCACAATGCATATTAACATGAAGCTTACCACCCATGTTCATACAGTAAGTACTACCACCAGTGACTTATAAACCATTACATGTATGCACTAAAAGTTACCAGTTAGGCTTGTGTTTCTTGGACATAAGGGCCTAAATTGCAGGGAGATTTTTTTGTGGTGATGTTGCCATAGCAACCAATAGGATTCCAGCTCATATTCTCCAGTATATGAAATTAAATTGAGTGTTTGAAATCTGATTGGTTGCTATGGCAACCTCTCCACTTTTCAGTCTCCCTGCTTAGTAAATTTAGACCAATGTCCCTGACTGTCATTTTTGAATCCTGTAAGACTGTGTACAAATGAATTTGTTTTAACTTTGTAACTAATATCTCCCACTATCAAATCCTCCCACTATCAAACATTTAACTTTAGAACTGGTGCCATTCCCCTGCATTTAAGAGCACCACCATGAATTCAGTGTTCTGTATGGATGAAGGGAAGATGGTTACTCCTCCGCTCTAATGTGCGTGATCTGGACCAGTGGTTTACAACTTTTTTTCTAGTGTGTACCAGTTACCCCTTATGGAATAAAGTCAAGTACCACTGACAAATACTATAATTAGCTTCTCCTTAATCCTTTTCTTCACCTACATCCCTCTCTATTGTAATTACTTTCAGATCTATTTTTTACATATGTTTTCAACATATTCTATTGCACTTAATCTTTGTCATCTGGAAAATGAAATACATGCTGTGTGCCCAGCTGTTTATGCGTACCACCAGACCACGCCAGAAGCCCCACTTTACAGTATTGAAATTGCTTTTGTTTGTTTGTTTTTGCAGTTCTGTTATATAAATAGGTGTCAAAACGAAAATGTTCATACCCTTGTGGTAGCAGTGTAAACCACAGATTGGAAAATGTTTCATGTGTGACCTCTGTCCATCCTAAAACTAGTAAATAACTTCTGGTTAGCATTTCTGCTTTGCTTATCATGCAATTCATAATTCAATATCATGCAGCATGAGTTGTTACCGGCCGTAATGTTAATATCATCCATGTAATATAGAAAGAGGTAGTTATGTAAAGCGGTGTGGTTATGGAGGTGATTACTTTACTTACTTTACAGAAGAATTTACTGATCTCTTAAGAAATGACTGGAATTCAGTAGGTGATGGGTACAAATAGACTTCCTTCTCTCGCAGAGTGTTTTTCTGGAAAGAGACTTGTGTATGAGCTGGTAAAGATTTTCTTTGAGGTGAACAGGGACAGGCAAATTGTTCACAAACTCATCTCGCAATTCAGAGACTTATATTTTTCTTTTTTTAATGTTGAAATGTTATTCCTCACACACACAGCATCGCTTCCTGGAAATACCAATAGAGTAATACTGTGTTTTTTTTTTCTAGCTCACCTCCAGATAATCTTTCAATTGAAGAGTTTCAAAGAAACGAGATTATTGATGTAGAGGTGAGTGGAGCAAGAGGAGAGAGCGCTCTTTGTAATGCCATCTGTGTGAGAAGGGGAAAGAAAAATGTCAATATTCTCTCGCTGGTAACCTGAGCAAGCTCAAACTAAATTTCATACGCAAATATAGATCTTTTTTTGGAATCAAGTGGTTTCATAAGAACCTTAAGACAATTTGGTTTATTATGATCTCGATGCAGCTTCTAACCACATGTTCAAACAAGCTTATTAGAAACATAAATAGTATGGGAATGATGGCCCACACTTCCTTGAATTTACTGTAAACCAGATATGGGTCATTTGGTTTTCTACTTTTATGCATATTTGTATCCTGTGTTAACAATTTCCCTCTCATACAAAAGAATGTTGCTGTAGTAAGTTATTCTGGCTTTTCGTTTTGTACATGGAGAAATTTACAGATTCTACTCTACCATTATTGATTATGTATTATTGAGATTTGTATTATAGTGTATTCAGTATTGGGGTATTTGTAATGCAAATGTTCTTCTGAGATGGAACTTAATCCTAATAGTTAATAATACATGTAGTACATAGGGTTCACATGGTCTTGTTTCACATATGTACATTACACTGCAGAATAATAATAATATTTTATTATTGACATTTATTTATTTATTTAAATAATTTTTAAAATGTAAATGGGAAATGTTCAGAAGGAGACTCCAAAAAAGACCTATTTGACACATTTCTTCTCTTCGAAAGACACAATCAACCCACCTATACATTATTCTGGACACTCACCTACAGACAGATCTGCTTTACCATATTTGTATAGGTTAGCTTATTCTACTAATACTATGTATGCATGGACGTATGATAAATGTGTCCATGTGTGTTATTGCTTTCTATGCTATAAGTGCTGCACTATATACACCATTTATAATCTAACAAATCATATTTTTTCTATTTCAGGTGGTTCAGATCATCAGCACAGAAATACTGCCATACGCCAATTTTATTCCTAAGGACTTTGTGGGTAAAATCATGACAATGCTTAACAAAGGTTCCATTCACTCCCGATCATCTTCATTTACTGGTAAGTTTTACTAATGCCATATGCCACATAAATATTACTAGTTCAAGGGAATGCATGGGCTAAGCTGTGGTACCATATTACATTTCCGTGTACCATGCTTGTCAGATTTCACACCAAAAATTTTCGCTAGGCAAGGGGCATTAAAAGTACCTGGGTGTATACCCTTTACATTTACTGTACATACACACATATCTATACAGACTTCTGAAAAAATGAAACAAAAACAAACTAAAACATGAATATAAATATCTATATTAAACTCTGTCACTACTACTTTTTACTAAGTAGAAAGAAAATCACCAGTACTAGTTTAGACAATATGATTTATTTAAAAGAAGTAATTTGCGTTTTTCTCACATTGTAACTTACCCCTCCTATAGATCTTCCCCTATATGTCTCTATTTTCTCCCTTTTTACCTACATGTGCAGGGTTAATATAAGGCAAATAAAGCTCCTGTGCTATGGAGTAACCTGTACAGCACATTATCATGCCTGTGTCAGCTCTGTGGGCTCAGTGTGGTGGGTGAGTGGCATGCTGCATGCCAGTGTCACACTCTCCCCCTCCTTTACCTTAGCTCCATCTTTGCTCTGAGAAGTGTTTTCAGCTCTGGAGGAAAACACTGCCACACAACAGGAGACCTAGGAAGGCTGCAAGCCAGATTCGGCTATGTAGACTGATAACTATAACACTAACTGTAACACAGACCCAGCAGCATGATCACATCCCTGCATCATCCATGACAATAACACAAAAAAGTGCTGAAAAACTAGGATAATACTCAAGTATATACAGTAATTCTGTAAAATACAGTGTAAAGACAGAGTGGACCAGCTTTTCATGGAAGATCAGTCTTGCAGCTTCATGTAATATAGACTGAAGTGGGGTACTTTATAGTGTTTTAGAAGAAGAGAATTGAATGGCAATAATCAATTTGGGAGACGATTATGAGAGTTTATGTAGTGTCTTATGTGCGGTATTTGTGTAAATGTATGTAATAGGATTTTGAAACAGATTGTATGTGGCAGTAAAGGACATTTCAGAGTCATGGGTAACACAGCAAGATTTAGGGTAGAGTAGAGATTATTGAGAGGCCAGGTGTACAGCTTTTATTGGCAGACAGCAGAAGGTATTGTCAAATGAGAATACTTTAAAAGGACCACCTAAATAAGACTATTTAGAGAACTGACATTATTTGAATCCATCATTTAAGCCATTGTCAATACCAAATTGGATGTCATTAGCCTTTGACAGTATGCTTTCATTAGTCAAGCAAATGTATAATATAGTTGCAGAGTAGGCATGCAGCATGTGTTCTGTATGAATCAATAAATATGCATATTTAGGCCCATTTGTTTCTGTCATCAAGTAAGGTTGCTTTTCTGTCATCAGTATTGATAAATGAACTTTAGGAATTTGTTGCTAATCTCCTTTAAACAAAGAGTATATTGATCTTTATATTTACTACAGGAAATAGTGTATTTCACAAGGGTGTCTGTGCCTACATGGGTGTGACTTAATATGACTCACATGACTAAGGTTTTATAGTAACTAATAAAGAGACTAAACTTTATAGACATAGTGGAAGGAAGCGGATATGGGTTATTTGTGTTCTTTTTCTTGCAATATATAATAATACTAGATTTTGAGCTGTGTAACTGTGTCAGTCATTCCTTAAAGTAACTGTCAGCATAGTAATTCAAAATGGCATATGAAAATGAAGAAAAACTTAAACCTAAAACCAGTCTGGCCATGTCTATGTCCATTCAAGGATCCATGTGAACATTGGTACTGAAATATCATGCATATAGCGTCTCAGCAAGCAACTAAGAGCATAGGATCTATGTAGTGTAAAGAGTGTGCATGCTCACTATGGGGTATATTTACTAAGCCGCGAGTTTGCAGTGAGATTGGAAAGTGGAGATGTTGCCCATGGCAACCAATCAGATTCGAGTTCACATTCTCCAGTGTGTAAAATGAAACTGAAAGCTTGAATCTGATTGGTTACCATGGGCAACATCTCCACTTTCCAATCTCACTGCAAACTCGGGGCTTAGTAAATATACCCCTATGTCTATTAGTAGGTGGTGCGCATTGATAACACCCACAGTAAGGACTGGCGTACAGCACTTAACGTACTATCCAGGTTTCTGTACTGACTCGCATTCCCTGCAGATTTCCCTGCGAAGAGGTGTTGCTTTTTTCCCTTTCCTGACCATAGGAAAATCGGCATAATGTGGTTTCTGCTTTATTATCAACACAAGTCCTGTGTTTGGTTATCCAGTCCCATTGTGCAACATTTCCTTCTGTAAACCAGACTCAAACACAAAATAATGATAACAAAAGGCCTAGAAAGGCTAGCAACTATGATTTAATGAGCAGCTGAAGGACTCATTCTATAGTTTATATATTTCAGAAACTTCGCCACATATTATCCTTTAATAAATGTACATCTAGATACATATTATGTAAGGGTGAGAGTCTTATCACAATAAAGTCTGAATCAATGAAAGTACTATGCTGTTAAACAGTAATCCTTCATGAATGTTACTGATCTGCGAGAAATGAATGTTTTTGTTTATCTCGTTCTCACCTTTCATTTTGAGTATGGATGTAACAAATACATTGATACCATTACCATTTTACTATTTAATTTATAGACTGCATTACTCCATATTAACTGTATCTGGCTAATCAGACCAGAACCAATAATAAACAGTCTAAAAAACCTTTCAAACAATCATGATAATTCATGGAAAACAGTGTATGAAACATATAATGTGTTTCTTGTCCTACTGATCAGAACCAGTGTAAATCAAGTAATGGGTCTGTACGCTATATGAGTTCAAATAGGTTACGTTTTAGAATTCTTAATGAACATTTACAGTACAGAACACTTGGCTTCATTCACGAACAAAATGTTATAATATATATATATATGGATGGCCGCATTTCTGCTTCAAATGAAACAGACGACCTGTGTTATATTACATCAACAGAGTTAAATTATATGCATATCATAAATAAAGCATATCATAAATAAAGTAGACATAAGATTTGCAAGTGGGTTTATAGTTTTGGCTTCTCTGGAATTTTATACTGTGATCATGCAGCCCCTCTTACCCAAACAAGACTGAAAAGGATGTTTGTGTTATGTGCTTGTTATGAGTTATGCATCTGTGTGCATGGTGGTATAAACGGAGTGTCTCTCCATTGTGAGAATTCACATACGTCTCTGCTCAAATAGATTCAACCTTCCTTTCCTGCATTCCTTCCAAGAGATAAAATAGGCTTGTGGTATGGGCCTTTCATGCCTCCAGCTAAATGTTTAACATTTTATTAATTTGTTAGCACATGAAAGTCGGATTCTTTCAGGTGTTTCTCCTTGTACTGGCTTTGTAATATATATGGATATAGTACATACAATCACTTTAATGCTAAAAACACATGGCAGATACAATAATCTTTTTTTTTTTAATAACTTCCTTTGTATTAAAACACTAATGACTTTAGACTATAAGTTCCTTAGGTTTAAAGTTAAGGATATCCGTAATTACTATGGTGGGAGGCTATTGCATTTATCCCCTACCTTGTCGGAGAAGGAATGTTTCATTAAATTTCCTCTAAACCTCTTATATTCCGGTTTCAGTGTATGCTTTTGTGTTCTAATTCTTCCTTCTTTCAAAGACTGCATCTCTCATTGCTATATCTGAAAGCTTCTATCATGTCCTCCCTCTCCCTTCTCTATACGTGATTAGATCTTTTAGCCTTTCTGGGCCATTTCATTTGCTTTTCTTTGCACGGTCTCTAATGTAATGTCTTTATGGAGATATGGCCTAGTGAACTGAACACACAATATTCCAGATTAGGCAGACCCATACAGGACATTTACTATGTCTCCCTTTCTGTTATGGATTCATTTTTCTGTGCAACGGAGCATCAGACTATTCATTCTTATGGCTTTATAGCATTTCATATTTATCTTTAAGTTACCTAAAATAGTATTTCTTAGATTGCTTTCCTCTCCAGTAGTTTGCACTTCCTCTATATCTCCTCTGCATCTCCACTATTCTACATTGTTAATTATTTTGTTTACATTTACCAATGTATTACCCTGTTACATATCCTTGCTTTATCTACCAAAATGCATCATTTAAGTTGGATACATGAGATGACTTTGCAAGTCCAAGAGAGATTGCCGATTCACATGTACATAATATACCAATTTAACAGGTACTCGTCCCTCCTATATCATGTGCTTTGCTCCACAGAAAACACCCCATTCAGATGATCGGGTATGATCATGATTGTGGGAATGTACATAACAAATCATTTTCATATGATCATCGATCATTGGATAAGATTGTACCTATGTTTACATTAAAAACTATTTGTAATTAAACATCACTGATTGGAGCACAGGTCATTGAGTTACTGGTAACCTTTGCCATGTAACATATGCACTTATTGCTAGTTTAGTCTTTGTGTTCGGATGTTAAGTGATATTTTCTTTCTTTGCTTCTGATGTTCAATGCAACCAATTTAAACTAGGGAACTCCTTTTAAATGTGAAGTGGCTATGCACACGAACTACAGGTGGTGCAGTAAATGTTAACTGAACTGAGGGAAAAGCTTTAACATTGGAAATGGATGAGATTGGGGGTGAATAAAATGATAAATATGTCATCTGTAATTTTTTTAGCTGTATATACATGTATTCAAGATGATTGCATGAGACCATCATGTGTTCTCCATATGCCTTTCCATGTGTGTATGCTTGAGAATATGTTTATTACAGACTTGTATGAGTTGATTTAATCTTGTGAGGTGGAATTCACCTCTTCTCTCACGATGCTGTAAAATGCATCCATTATTCAGTGCAAGAGAAAGAGTAGTTATGTAGTATAACTATAACCTCTGATAAATATACATGACAGGACTGTTTAGTGTTTACATTTCACACTTGTTTAATCACAACCTTGTTTGGATAAGTTAGGTCAATGTTTTGTTCATATGATGATAATGCTTTATGACCTTCAAACAACTATGGTCGAGTACATATGAAAGAAAGGAACTGTGGTCCATTACATATGAAAGAAAGGAACTATGGTTCAGTACATATGAAAGAAAGGAACTATGGTCCATTACAGATGAAAGAAAGGAACTATGGTCCAGTATATATGAAAGAAAGGAACTATGGTCCAGTA
>JABWIB010000236.1:74321-84634 GCA_016617825.1 Platyplectrum ornatum | reverse complement strand
TCTCTCTCTCTCTCTTTATTTCTCTCTTTATTTCTCTCATTTATACTGGTTCATTATAACTAATGGAGGTTTACTTGTTTACTTGGGTTTTTCAGGCAACGTGTTACGGAAATCATATTTGTTTTAAAGGCTGTAAGCACTCTAATAGACTCTCTCAAGAAAACCCACCCAGAAAATGGTGAGTGCAAATTAGTAATTTATAATCTATTCTTCTGGATGGAGCTGCCTTAGCACATAGGGATGAGCAATATATCAATCTCATGCTGCAGTTATGCAAAATAACAGTAAGTTTGTCAAACATTCCATTACACATAATTATATGTATTTGCTGCAGTTTCCAGCAACAAATACAACATCAGATCATTGGCAACTTTTTTTGTGGCAGGTGCCATTTAGTGTAAGACTGCAATTGTTTTCAGCCAGAAAATGGTCAACATATAAATAGCTTTATGCACATGCAAATAAATATTCTAGTGTCTGAAAACAACTTGCTGTCTACAATTAAATAAAGTAGTAAAATGACATCCAATTACAGCATCTGTGGTTTTTGCTATATTAACTACTTACAAAATCCATTTTGGTGATTGAAAGATGTGTTTGTCTTATAAATGCACATATATATATATATATATATATATATATATATAATTACATTTTTTTTATAATATATTACATTTTAAAATAGAGTAAAGTTCCAAAAAAAATTGTCCCAGTGTTAAGGCATGACATTCATTGTAAATGGCTTGCAGATTTTTTTTTCTCGCAAGCTATGAATTTAATAGCTGCAGACAGACATGTAAAATAATGTAAACATCCTATTATCCCAGTTATGAAATATGTTTATCTGCTGGTGGACCAGTTTATTAAAATAAAATCCATGAAAACTAAGACGAGGAAGAAATGCAGATGGTGGAATTAATTGACAGAAGTAGCTGTAGCAATATTCTGCTTCTGTGACCTTCAGTTTTGGTGACTCATACATCCTCAGGCAGCACATTCATAAAACCTTCCCTCCTCAGATAGATGACAGGGTCACCGGCATTTTCCTTACCCCCATCTCTTAATGAACTTCACAAATCCAATATAAGAAGGTATTGGCATTCCTATACCTTACAGCCACAGAAGCTTTCATTGTTCTGCACAGCATCTACTGACTTTACACTCCTTGGCCTAAATTTACTACGCAGGGAGATTGTTGCTATGAGTGACATCTCCACTTTTCAATCAGATTCAAGCTCACATTCTCCAGTATGTAAATTTAAACTGAAAGCTTGAATCTGATTGGTTGCTATGAGCAACATATCCATTTTTCTAATTCCTTGCTTAGTAAATTTAGGCCCTTGCCTCTAATACAGTTTGTTGTTTCTCCATAAACTTGTACACATATCATCTGGGTGTTCATGCATGTAAACCTTCTCTCATTGTACACAAAAAAATATAAATATTATATACCCAGCATTTCTTATAAACATTTTTGGAAATGTATGCACCTATCATGAAACTAGCAAATGTCAAGTGTACGGGGCTGGCACGTTGAATTCTAGCACTTTTCTGGCTTGTAAAAGTGTCATGTTTAATATACCACCATCGGGAGCAACTGAGTACTTGTGCAGAGGAAAGGGAACACTCTACTCTGTTACATGTGAAAGATTAAAATCACAAAACATGGTATGCAGTGACTTTATAGTTTGATTGCTCCCAGCACAATTCTGGGTAATAGAAATCCTCACTCACTTCACCTCAAGCGATTAAGCATGATCAACGCAAGGCAATTTTAGATGGAAGAGGGCTGGAAGAGACCAAAACAAATTATAAAAACACATTACAGTGCTTTTGAATAATTCAAAATGAATATTAAGATAAATGACTGACATATGTGACTTACCATAATCCATTCTGCCAGTAAACCTTTTGTGGAATATGTTACAATATTCAAATAAGCTCTAGGGAAGTGAGCTCTATCTCCAGAGTCACCTATAGGTGACCTCCCTAAGGAAAACACTAGCATTTCATATGTATTTCAAGTGGACAGCGTTTATTTATTTGGCTGCAAATTTGTTTGGAATATGCATTTCATGGGAAGCACGGATGGCTCCTCAGGTAGCACTGATGCCTCACCACGCTAAGTTTGTAAGTTCGATTCCCCGGACAGGACCTTATCTGGGTGGAGTTTGTATGCTTCGTATATGTGTGGATGTTAGGTCAATTGTCAGCTGACTAAATTGATACATAGGTGCAATTACACATAGGGATCAATCTCCTTACAATGTAGGCTTCCGGCCCCACTTCCCCACCAAATCTGTCTGATACAAATTGTAATGTGCTATGGAACATGATAGGGCTATATTATTAGATTTCTCTGTATTTTATGCACAATTGTACACTTATACAGAAAACTTACTCTTAGGATTTATATATCCTGCCCACCATATAATATTGTAATTTGTTTTCTGTGTTGTGCAGAAGCACCGCCCATAGCTGTGCAGTAATAATTCTTTTGTGGAGTATTAAAGATGCAGAAAATAATGTGAAAAGATGATACAATTGTGTTAAATACTATATGTATTAGTACATGACAGAGCGCAGTGTTTTGCCTATTTTAAATTTGATCATTTATATATTAAAAAATTTAATAAAGACTGATGTTTTACAAGAAATAGTTAATCATTTGTACACCCACCCACGCACTACTAGCATTCAGCTTGGGTTACAGTAGTTGCATATGATGACTAACTACAGATGCACGCTTTTATGTATTCTTGGAATGCTGCTTAAACACATAACTCCTACACTGCAGCGTGGACCGGTGAATGAAACTGCGATCTGTGCTTAAAACATTTGCTGTACTCTTGTCTATAATATAGCTTAAAAATAATGACAAACACGGTTACAATTCTAATTTACTTGATATGTATTAAATACCTTTTCTAAACATTAGATACATCTTATGTAACAATGTACTGTTATATTTCATTTGTAAGTCATTTATGATTGACATTAGTCCATTCATCGATAATCAGTACTAGCAATACTGTATTTTATGTTCCTGTTGTGTTACATGCCAACATTTGTCAAAAGGGGGTGCGAGCTTAACATTCTTCTGAGGGCGCAGCAGCGCCTGCAGCCCTGAGTCACAGAGGTCCTCTGACCGAGCCCCATGCCAAGTCTCCTGACTCAGAGCTTTATCACAGGCAGATCGTAGTGGCTCCATCAGAAGGGTGAAAGACATTGAAGTCTGTGTGTGTTTAATAAAACTAATACAATATGTTTGTTTTTATTACAGTTGACGGTAACACCTGGGCACAAGTCATCTCTCTATACCCGACATTAGTAGAATGCATCACGTGTTCATCATCTGAAGTGTGCACTGCCCTCAAAGAAGCTTTAGTTCCATTTAAAGACTTTATGCACCCACCAGCAGCCAAGGTGCAGAATGGAGAGTCTTGACCACTTTGAATGATGATGATGATTGAATCTTCTTCTCCTGATGAATGTTTTCTTCTAAGTGAAATAATTTTTCAGAAAGGACACATTTCACCTCTTAACTATACTAATGATCTCAGCCATTCATGAAAACAAACTTACACTTCAATAAATGTCCCTGTGTGAGTAGCAGTGTGAGACTTTTTGAATATACATTGATTAGGTGCAGTAAATTATCATATTGTTTTCCAAACTAAAGGGGTGAGGACTTCTGACAGTGGTGAATGCGGCACACACTTAGACTGGTGGTTTGATTACTCTGGAAGTACGATATGTACTAAATTTTATGCAAACAGTACTATTAACATTCCATATTTTTGTTAGCCTTTGTAAAACAAGAGAACTGTCAGATTTGTGTGTAAAATAAATGGTACAGTTCTGTAATAAATTGTTTAAAACCCAACTGGTACCTGCAGTGTTCAATGCTAAATAATTTGTAGTGGTTCAATAATCATTATTAGTGTGCAGCATTATCTATGTACAAACAATTCTAAACTAATTTATTTGAATGTATGTTGTTTAAATGTGGTATTTAAAGCACAATTTATCACTACTTTATCTCTCTTTTCTTGTTTTTTTCAAATTTGAATTTAAAAGAAAATGATGGCATGCTCATGCAGCATTGTCAAAATCTTCTTTCGATTTCCTTTGTATGAAACTACATGGATGGGGTGGTATTGGGGGATAATTGGGGGACATTTAATATTTTAATATCCCTCCAGTTCACCATAAGGGCTTAATTATTATGTCATTCGTCATGTCAGGTGTTCTGTCTTGTCTGTAAGGCATCATAAACATTTGTGTAATGTGCATGGTGCCCCTGGTGCTCATAAAATGTTTATGAACTGTACATATGTAGCATTCATACACTTATGTCTTCAGAAGTTCTTGCAGTAACCTCTGATATTCGGCTATCACTTGCAGGTGACATACAAAGGATGTCACCTGCAAAAAATATACATTGAATTGATCTATAAATTGATCAGAAGACATTTGTGCTGGTTTTGCTCCTTTTTTCTATGTTAATTTCTACTCAGTCCACAATGTTAATAGATATGCATGTGTGTGACCTTGCTTGTCCACACTGAGTTTATCCACTTTATCCTGTAATCCAGTGGTTCTCAAACCTATAGTCGTGCCCCTAACAGTGCATGTTTTCCAGTAGGTGCCCAATCCATTATAGCTGTGTTACTTCTGAATCACAGAGGTTTAAGGGTACGGACAATTGCTCTCCACAGACACCAGCAACACGTCTTGAAGTCATTTTTTGAACAAATGTTTTTGAAATTTCTCAAAATGCACATTCAAATAGGAACATAGTAGAAACAAACCTATATAAAAAAGGTCTTTTTGCACAACACAATAAAATTCATTATTTACAACTGTTTTGTATACTGCTGCCGCATTATTTCATTGGAAATGTTCTCCAATAATCTGTTTTGACAGTGTTGAATACCTTTATCTAAAGCTGGGCATACACTATACGATACATCGTGCGATTAGGAGATTTGCATAAAAATTTACAATGGCATGTGTAATCGTATGTTTACAAAAGCGAATGATAAAAGCGGCAATACATCGTACAATCATCGTTACCAATGTGCTATTACAAGTCCCGCCCTACGATTTTCAAAGCGGCAACATTGTGTGCAACAAATCTTTCCACGGCTACACTGTAAAAGGATCGTTACACTGTGTACACTACACGACTTTTGGCCGATCATACGATTTAAGATTCTGAAAACCAACATGTCAAAATGTCTTCTATTAATGGTTTCTAAGTAGTTCACCTGTGTTTCGTTTAACATCGTTGACATACACTATGTGACATTATTGTTTGATCGGTAAAAAACGTTTCATCGGAATGATGTATTGCATAGTATATGCCCAGCTTAACTGCTAATGTTATGGTTAGTTTTTTATGTAAGGAATTACATTTCACTGGAGTAAGATTCACTTGGTTAATAAGACTAACAACCAGTTTTTGTGTTTTAGTTTTAATTAAGGACAATTGTGGTTCATCTCTCTCACACCTATTTCAATCCACACTAATGAATTGTGAGTTTGTGTTCCTATAGAACTTTGTTATAAGAATGTATTTAAATTTCCTTACAAATAACGGTACTTCCTCATTTTCACGGCCCCCTATTTTGCTTGGTCCTTTGAACTGGTGCCACTCCGGGTCCAAAAATGAAGAGACAGGCATGTGTCTTATCAGGGGACCGTTGGCTATCCTCGGGAACAGAAAAGGTGGCGGTTCAAAGCCCCGGCCCCCATGAAAGTTAATGGGGGATTTTGCGCCGACTTTGAGACTTTGCGCCGCTCCGGCCCTAAGTGTCCAAACATGAAGAGACAGGTATGTGCCTCTTCAGGGTACGCTTGGCTATCTAGCCATGGTAGCCACACGAAGATCTGACATCTGAAACCGGAGCGGCGCTGGTCCAAAGCCGCCCCCCCTCCCCATCTGGGGGCCGTAAAGATCAGGAAGTACCAAAATAACAATGTAAGATTTTGGGAAAATACATAATACTATGTGCTATATTGATTTATAATGTAATCTGTTAAACTCCGTACCCAATAATTCATAGTGCATAAAGGGGATGTTCTGTTATAATATATGAAAATACCTTTCCTGTGGCTGTAGACAAGGTGGTCAGTATACCTTTTGTTACTTGCCTTCAGTTTACAACCCAAAGGAAATTAGTTTCTTGCATTATTGTGAATTATTAGTAAGAAATAGGAGCGCCTATATTACAATAAATATTTATCAGTATAAATGCATCTTTTTTAACTCAGTACAACTCTCCTTTATACATCATAAGAGCACTTTGATAGATGTTGTTACATAGATGCAGTCTAGTAGGTAGGATAAAGGAGGGCTGTAGTCTTGAAAATGGATATTAAAAGTATATGATTGTATAAATAGTAAAGAGTGGCAGATTTTAGTTTTGTGTATGATAACTATACAGTAATATGTCAATTATTTGTGAGCATTTAGAACATATTAACCGACCAATTGGTGTATTGTAACACTGAAAGAAACATACACATTCTTTTAATGCCAAAGAAAATGTTTCTTTTAGATATTGGACCAGATCCAGACTTCTGATTTTGCTGCTGTCTGAGTGTCGAGGCAGCAGGGATTTTATTCTGGTACAAGCTGGATCCAGCCTTCCATGAAGGTGAAAGGAATCCAATACCATTGTACATACAGACTTTTGCAAATCCCTACCTTGACCCTCACCGCTGTCCCTTATTTATAAAAATATTCCTACTTACCACCAGCTATATTCTTTAAAATGTCACTCTTTTTACCTACTAGCCCTAACATGGATTTGCATATGATGCTGAAATGATTTGCTATGTTTCCTAGCACAAGTGTAATAACAGTGTAACAGTAACGCTGGTCAGTATCTGTGTGCAACATGCAACAATAAAGTATTCTCCCTGCATGCACACACTGACATTCATTTTACCTCCCCTGTAACTCATCATGGTCTTACCCAGGTGTAAATTTCCACTCTACATTTCCATGTCTGGATCTGATCTATTGTGTTTGTGAGAAGTACTTGTATGATAATATATGCAAGATATCGGCCCCTATGAAATAAAAAAGAAACATGTCCCATATGTCTCCCATTTAAGTGTAAATGGCATGCCCAGGCTAGTGCTGTCTAGGTTGTACAAAAGTAGCTGATTACAATGGAGCAAGATCATTATGTTTTATACAGTTTGATATCAACATGTAACTAATGATGAATATATTAATGTGTTTTGTTTGGTTTTTATAATCCGCATCATTGTCAGTAAAAAGTGGCAGATTTTTGTTTTGTCGATGATAACTATACCGTATTTTGTAAATTATTTGTTTGCTAGTATTTACAACAAATTATGTAAAAAAAAAAATATTGATGGGTGTGTTGTAACAATGAAAGAAAAATACACATTCTATTAATACAAAAGAAAATGATGGTTTATTTGAATCTGGAAAGTGATCATACTGTGTGTTTAGCTTATAATGCTGGCCATACACTTATCCGATAAAGGGTGCGATGATGCGATATACACTCCTGCCGGTCGCACATCGCATCGCCGAGTCTTGCCTGCTGCAATTTAGCACATGCAATGTATCCCCACGGGGATCGCACAGGTTTATGGCCAGCATAACTGAGGATATCTGTCCAATATTTATAGTTGTTTTTTACCACTAAATTGTTGAAATGGTTTAATTGGGGATTTGAGATTTTAGAAGGTCGGTGGTTGGTGCTTGGGTGATTTAGGAAAAGGATCAGTCATGTTTTATCTACATTCAGGTTCATTGTGAGGACCTCACAGCAGCACAATCACCTTTGATGGCTATAAAGTATCTACAGTCACCACACTAAACAAACTCCTTTGTACAGCTCTGTCAGAAAAGTTCTGTACAAGAAGCCTAAACATGTCCCAGTATATTCCTTCCTTTAACAGAGCATTATTACTTCTGACCACTATGGAACCCATTTTGTCATCTGTGAACCAACCAGTAACTATCTTATAGGTATTTGCATTTCAGTATGAGCCAATAATAAGTGTTTTGCTAGACCAACCAAGGAGAACTTCTTTTAGTTCCAACCCGAGTTTAAGTGAAAGAGACATTCACAAATACCTGTGCTCAACATATGGATTTGGCCAGTTGAATATGTTTATAAAACGGCTCCAACCAAGGTTCATAGACTTGAAATCAGGAGTCTATGTTTCTCAAGCTTATTCTGATAATATATTAACTAGCAAGGATACCCTTGAAAAATATTGTAAGGTTAGAGTGTTCATTAATATCAGTTACTTTTGTTGACTATCTTGGACAAATGCCATGATATGTTTTAGATGGTGGGGGTTGTTTAACCAAACGCTACATAGAGGCTATCAGAGATTTTCTTTAATTCCCTGCAGCAGCCTAGAGTGCATATACTATATCATCCTTTGAAAAGCCCTTAGAGTATCTAATGCAATAAATTGTATCTACCTGTAAGTACTTTTGAAATGTGTGGATATACTTTTGTTAATCAGGATTGCTGACTCCTGAAATTTCTGGGAGACTACCAAAATTTGGGTATCAGAAACCAGGCGGATGCGATGTATAGCGCTGATCTGCTTAATTAGCAGACACATGGGCATGCAAGTTCAAATTCAGCTTATTTATATGAGAGAAGAGGGTTCCTTGTCCCCTTATCCCCGTCATTTAGGGGATTAGCCCTGCTAATTAGTTCTAAACTTGCACCATGTCCTGACGTGGTGTAAGTCTAAGAATAAAGTTTACATTTATTTATTTTAATTTATCCTCAACATGCAGCAGTGATTGCTGCTAACATAAAAGCTGGTATAGTGCTATGCCCCCTTTTATGAATGAAGGTCATGTGTGTGTATATATATATATATATATATATATATATATATTTTTTTTTTTTTTTTAATACTAGAAAGCATTGAAGAAATATCTACACATGACTTTCATTCATAAAAGCCAGCATAGTAACTGGCGAGTACTATGCCGGCTTTTATGTTAGCAGTGGTCGATGCAGCATGTCATGTCTGCTATAAAAGACGGAGCCTCTGCACTTCTAGCTGTGAAGAGGGGCATAACGGATGTCGCTCATCCTGCGTGCTATTCAAAGTTGCATGTTTCTCAAGAAACCTGGAACTCTGAATAACATGGACCGGGCGGCCGCCTAAAACTCTTGATCAGGTCTGTGGTCACGTTGAAAATGATAAATTAAGTAACAATTTTATCTGACAGAGTTAAAAATTCAAGACCATTAAGAGAAGGGAACGTTGGTAGGTTAAACCTGTTGGTCATTTGGTCGTAACAAATAAATAGTCAAATATCTGACATTCATTGGTTACATATTATTACACACTGGACTAAGGTCACTATGGGGCCTATTCAATCCCCCTTCGCGCGGAGATTTCTGCCTTACGCTATTTGCGTAAGGCAGAAAATCTCACGTTTTTTCGTTCGCACCTCATAGAGGTGCGTACAAAAGAACGCGAGTTTTCAGTCCCGTAATAGACGGGAAAAAGCGCACTTCGCTCTTTTTCCCGTCTTAGCGCGGGATTGAATCGGCCCCTAAGTGTTGCTACCTGTTATAGGGGCAGATGCGTGCAGCAAGATTCAACGCCTGCCACCTGGATTAGCCTTTGGCTTGTCGCTGATGATATGTTGGGAAGTGAATTCATTTTTTTGGTGTAACTATTCAAAATAACGTGTCTGCTTACGATTAGGAGATGGAGAAATGAGGATGTCTGTATTTTATCCAGGGTTGCCTACTTTTGCAAATGGATTTCAGGGAGATTGTGACAAGCGCTNCACAAAAGGGGTGTAACTTGTGCCACCAAAGGGGTGTGTCCTGTGGATAGCTCCACCCATGTGTGTGTGCTGCATCAGTATTTATTATTGCTTAAATTGTCAGTAAATAATCACTGTCACTATTTATTGTGAATAGATGTAAATAGGAGAACCAGTAACTTCATTATCTTTATAGAAATAGGACACAATGCATACCTCCCAACAGTCCCGCTTTTAGCGGGACATTCCCGCTTTTGGGGGACTGTCCCGCTGTCCCTCCCGACTTGGTGTTTGTCCAGCTAAGGGGACAAACATGACTTTTATTTTATTTTCTAATATAGCCGCGAGTCGCGGGTAAAAGGGGGCGGGGCTTATGCGGATCTGGAGGCGGAGTTGGGCGGTCCGGGGGCGGAGTCGGGAGCCGGCCCGGGGGCGGGGCTTAAGTGTCCCGACCTCAAGTCCCCCAATGTTGGGAGGTATGCACAATGTGTGATTTCTATCATCATAA
>JABWIB010000236.1:37781-52940 GCA_016617825.1 Platyplectrum ornatum | reverse complement strand
AACACTGCTGTGTGACTGGATCACACAGAGCACTTTACGATACAACCTGGCTGGTCCATGCATTGTATAATAATAGCACTTACCCCTTTGTATCAGTCCCCAATATCCTATAGAATGTAAGCTTGCGAGCAAGGCCCTCTTCCCCACCCATTCTGTCTGTTACCACCCAGTCATGTCTTATTGATTGTTAAATTGTAAAGCGCTACGTAATCTGATGGCGCTATATACCTGTTAATAAATAAATAAATTGTGTGGGTTATAGACTTTGTCTCATGCTGCAAAAGCAGCGCCAGCATTAGCCAGAAAGCATAGGAACAGAGAACCACTCATTCAGTGTGGGTGTAATTGCCTATTATAAAGTGAGATATCCAAGTTTGTTTTTACAGTTTTAACTCAATCTGAAGACATGCAGAGTCCATCCTTCAAGAGTCTGGGTTTATGTTAATGCATATTTGGTACAGTACATATTTGACATATTTGTCACTATACTTTGAATCATGAATCAATTACTTTTGCGCTTTTCCACATTCTCTGTGAATTTAAACATAGCAGTTTTGTTTTTAATGCATCGCTGCAATAAGCCTTCATTTGATGATTTACAGCTTTATACACTATTCCAGGTCAGATAATAATTTGTTGCTCAATCCATTGCAACCTTTATAACCACATTATTACAATATTGAAGGTGTTCTGATCAGCATTTCCTTGCCCTCTTGTTAGCATGGCAGATATGAAAAAACAACAACCCCATCCCAAAGAAAACATATTGCCCGCTGATCAAATGATGATGAAAAAACCTGGCGCAAGCCAATCTCTTACCACTGGGTAATGCCTACAGATTAAATATACTTAGTTACTCCAGGTGAAGAGTCACAAACTCCTCAATAGAAAAATATAAAGAGCTTAAACATCTTGCTCAGGTAAGAGACGCGTTGATCCTTGCTTGGGTGAGAAATACAGAGATTCAGTAAATCTGCATGAGAGCTCCCGCTGTGGCAAGCAGGATAAAGACATATAAGAAACCACAGGAAAATCCACAATCTGTGAGTCCCATCCTAAGGAGCATCGGGAAATTACTAAAAGTTACTAGAAGGCCAAAAAGATATAGGAGCTGATCCAGACCTGCACATCCGCCTGGAAAACAGACGAAAGCACAGGGAAAAGTTGCAGTTGCCTGCTTACGCATCCGTCTCCCACAAAGCATATTTAAAATATGAGAAGGTGAATTTCTCTTATTTAATTATGCGGTCTAACAAGGGATGCACCTTCAGCATCTATCCTGTGCTTGCACCACTTCAGCCTCTGCGCTTACGATTCCAACTGTAGCAGCATGCACACAGAAGTTAGTGATAATACAGCTGAAAATGCAAATAAATGTGTTTTTATTGGAAATAATTCAACATTCTTCATCTTTTTTTTTTATAGATACATGAAAGTAGATTTGAATATAAATACAAATTCTCTGTTTCAATTGATTGAGTCTTTATATTTAACCTGCTGGTTTGTGGTATCGATCTGGGATGAATGCCTGTTTTTTGACAATAGTTCTTTTTTGCATGTGTAAATCAACTTATCCACCATAACTGATTAAAATGTATGGAGGACTAAAACGGTCATGTCATGACAGCAATGGTTTATTCCATGGTCAGAATGGTCATTATGTCACAAGAGCAGTAATTAAAACAACATTTTAGAGCTGCTTCACTGCCAAAATTTCAAGACTTCCTACATTAACATTTTTAAAGGCTACGTTACGATGCTGGCTTGTGGCCAACTCAACAAATTATAATACTATCTCAAGTTTGTTTTTCTAAACTGTTATTTAGCTGTATTGGAGTGTAGAAAATAATTGCCTTACCTCCCGTTGATGTATGCGAAATCTAGTTTCCTAAACGAGGGTTGGTTAGATTTTATTATTGCCAATAGCTTTGCAGTCAATGTCTTATGTTTACACCATTGAGGAGGAATAAGTGGCCCTTACAGCTGACATATTTTTCCATTAGTTTCTTTCCATGCTGATTTCAGATTTGTGTGCACAGCATTTACCACTTGTGCAAGATGCCTATACCTTTATGGATCGAAAGTAGACTTAATAGTAATGGAGACTAGAACCCTGTGATCCTAAATGTTGTGTGTGTAAGGAAACCACTCAGACTTTTACACTCCAGCTCCAAGGAAAACAATGTTGGTGCCGATGTGTAAAGATTCATCCATTAGCATACACCCCCTCCACCTTGCATCTGATGTACCATGTTACCCTACTGCAGCAATAGAAAAGGCTCCATAGTATAATTTGGGATCTGTTGGATGTATACGAGTGAAAAACGACTTTGCATAATAGTTGAAAATATTACCGTATATACTCGAGTATACGCCGAGCAGAATATAAGCCAAGGTACCTAATTTGTGTCTGATTGTGTCTGTGTCAGCGCATCCCTACATCATCATGACACCAAAAAAAAAAAATTCAGGTTGTTCAACATGGGTTTATAAGCATATTAATACAACATTAATTTATACTAACAGTCTTTATGTAGTTAATTATGAGAATCTATAATCATGTTACACCTGAAACACTGATTCTGTAAAGGAGGAACTCTTTCTCCTGCTTCATCTAAATAATGACAATTTCTATGGAGTAACAGGGTTGTGTCTGCATGCTTTAACATTTCTATGTCTTTTGAGACCCATATTGCAGCAATTATTTATTGCAATCTCCATCACATCAGCTTGTCATTTTCAGTTCTCAGAAATAAACATTCACAATGAATGAAAAACAGCCACCAGTAAGGTTTTGCTATATACACGTATACTTTATATATATATATTTGTTAAAACTCTTATATATATTTTTTTATAGCATGACTATAAATACATCTAAACACATAAAATATAGAATCAAGTACTAAACCTTTCCCCCAGTTTACAAAAGACCAACATTTCACAGTCACAAATAACGTTTAAACCATTGGTTTGTCAATTTACATCCAGTACGTTTTTCTGTTTGCTTTTTGGTACATAATACAACATTTACAAATAGACTTCATTTAAGATACAACTACCATGTACAGTTTTGGTCAACTAAAATAAGATTAGGAAAACATATGGACAGAGGTGGTTATATCAATCATTGAAAAGAGATTAGAACATTAAAGCAATACAGAAAGAATACTACAGAGAACTAAGAACACATGATTTCATTTCCAAAGGAGCAGGCTGCATTTCAAGTAGAGGAAATGGCCACTGATGTAACACATGGCTTACACTAGAACCTGGATAACACCCGACTCTTTGCTTACCCTACAACCAGTTATATTGACAAACATATTCTTATTATCTTTTTAGAATTATACAGATCTATTATCTTTATGCATATACCTTTCCAGCAATCACCAGGTTATAAAATGAATAAAAAAAAAAATTCATTGGACTGGGCACTTGTGTACACAATACAAGAATAAACACTATTTATGGCATCACACCTTGTTACAACTATAATGTAGACACATCTGAATTAGGTAAATGGATTTAGATACTATTATTAGTGTTTCTTTATAAGGCGCCACAAGGTATCTGCAGCACTGCACAATAGGGAAGACAGTACAAAGCAGAACATGTGGGTACAGAGTAATAACATAGTAAGTATGACATAATAGAGTGCAAATAGAAAAAAAAAATACAAGTATAATACCAGCAGAAAGCATGGATAACCTAGCATGAAAATAGCCATATTAATGAAAGAACAAAGTAAAGTTGTTGATATAGAAAGATAGAAATATAGAAATAGGGGGGAGAGATGAGGCCAGGTAGAGGAGATGACAGGAGAGTGGAGGACCCTACTCATGTGGGTTAATATGCTTAGCACGAGGGGTGAACCAATCTGAAGAAATTGGTTTTGAGATGGCGTTTGAAAGCGAGGAGAGTGTTACATAGCCATAACAGTTTGAGGTAGGTCTTTCCATCTTTCCAGTGTAAAGGGGCAACTCAGAAGAATGAAGGATGGAGATAAGCGAGGAAAGGTAGAGAAAAAGCAAAGAGAATTAGAAGCCAGTATATAGACTGGCAGAATGTGGAGGTGGAGCGGCAGGAGAGGAAGATTAGTCTAGTTGTTGCGCGGAGAATGGATTGTATGGAAGAGAGACGGGCAAATGGAAGAGGGTGGTGAAGTCAGAGGCAGAGATGGTGGGTGGGTGGTTGAAAGAGTGAGAGATTGGATGGAGGGTGTGTGAGATATTAGAGCAGCAAACCACATCTGTATATACTTTGAAAATAAAATTATGTATGGTCTGTAGAGAGACCTGGAGCTTTATTTACTAAGCTGCAGAATTCAAAAGTGGAAATGTTGCCCATAGCAACTAATCACAATCTAGCCTCCATACTTTATTATGTAATACGAAATTGAACCATCACTACACAGATCCTTTCTAGATAAAATTGTTTCCTAAAAACAGCACAGAAAGCAATATCCCTTTTCATGATTAATATTAAATTCAACATTTTCATGCCTACAACAGAAACAGCACTCATTAGGATACAACAGCAGGAAAAGACTAAAAGCGTATTCTATTGCATCATTTAATATGTATGTAGTGCTGAATGGTTTATTTCAGACCACCCATTAATCATAGATTATAAAAGACTAAAGGCTTTATAATTATCAGAAATATGCATGCCAATTGTTTGTTAAGCATGCTATGCATATTTTCCCAGATGCCGCCTGGGCACATCAGCATATCATCACCACTCCACAGAGGGCATTATTGCCTGTGTCTTTCTGTGAATAGGCTCTATCTGTATAACGATGTATGAGGACTGAGGGAAAGGTGGATATGAGATAGAGGCCACTATAATGGTTATATCCATTTAATGTGCTGAAAAGGGCAGTTTAAAAAAAAAAAAAAAAAATCTAGCTTAGTAAATAGACACCTACAATTTGGATGCAGAAGGGCAGAGGAGAATACAAGAGATGTATGTGCTGTAATAGAGATACCCAACTTGAGCACATCTGAGAATGCTCGAAAGGGAGATGAAACACCTCATACGAATTCCAACATGTCAGGCCAACTCTGGGGCATGAATGCATTTCACAAACGTGCTTCAATTTCCAAGATTTTCCTGGAATGTTATGCAACTGGTCTAAACATGTAAATTATACCGTCTTTCAAATTTTGGGGAATAACAAAACAAAAAATGAAGAAATAAGATTGTGACAACAGTTAGACAAACACATTATAGTTACACTTAATAAGCTGCACTACATTCATCAGAATAAAACATCAATGTAGATTTATACATCCTGTGGACAGTTTTGCTATGGCTCACTGGTAAGAGATCCAGGATAACCATAGGGTGGAGATTTCCAATGTCAAGCATTAGCAATGTGCTCTCTTAATTTATTAGAGCAGCTAGTCATATGTATATTATTTGTTGTAACAACATGCTCTACAAAGTTACACAGTCCTTAAATCTTCTAAGTACTATTAAGCTTAGAATTAAGAATTACTATTAAGCGGAATAGAAATTGCCTTAATTTTACTATTAATTACATTAATAACTGACAATATGACAAGTGAAATGTGAATGAATGAATTAATGAAAAATCATCACTGCATAGAAACATTGTTTAATGCCAATTTGGCAAGTCAACCTTCCATTCACTTTCAGGGTGATAACTCTAGAATAAAACATGGCTTATCCTTACACTGTAAATCTTTTAAAACATAACTGCGCTTTGGCAATTAGGTAAGTGAATATGTGTCCAAGTAGCTTTATTAATTAAAATTAAAAGAAGCAATGTTTTAATAACGTATGTATAATAGCATACTAACATGGGTAATTGTGGTAAACAAACAGCTCCTGAAAGTACCTTATAAAGTGATGCCACTTTTTCCCCCAGAATAACAAAATATTTCCCTGAACTGTGATTGGTTACAAAATCCAACCAATCAGAAACTTCCATATTGTTCCAAGCCTGTCTCATACATTTTCACTATTTTCTGAGATTCTGGGCAGCGGTTTTACAAGTATGTGAATAATGTAGTATGCATGTAATATGTAAGACATAAAAATCCAGACAGCGGTATGCGAAGAATTAGTATAGTTTATGTAACTGGATGGGAATGAGCCAGCTCTATGTAAACTGCGCCATTTACATAAAGGATGTGGGTGCTTATACATTGTACTCACAGGTAATGAGGGGAGGGTTGATAATAGTACTTCAGCTCTTAAGTACTAACTGGTTCTCTGCAGTAAACCGAATTCTGGACCTGATCCAATAATACCAACTATACATGAGGCCCTCTATGTTCAGGTATGAAGAGAAGTTTTAGGATTTCAAATTGACACAACAAGACCAGGTATGATACCTCTGGAGCAAAATATAATGTCAAATATCATTAAGATTTATGTTTTATGTTATCTATGCTTTCCAAGCAAGAATTCCCTGAAATATACAAATACAATACTCATTAATAAACACTTATTATTTCATGGCTAACTCATTTTACAAAAAGGGGTTGACGAGTTTGGGCAAAATACGATCTATCACTTCAAGAACAGAGAAAATACTAATTTTAATCCAATTCATTTAATTTAACTGTAGCCAAAGAAATGTTTACTGCAGAGTAAATATATAGTTATTATCTTTCATATATATGATTAGCTTAGACTTGGCTTCTATGATAATGTTGTAAATCAGACACCTCAGACGCTTTTTGTGTGCTTTGAACAACTGCAACTTTGATATTTTCTCTTTGCATGGGGGCAATAAATTGGCTCTCTTTGTGTGTCATACATAGACAAGGATGAAAATGCAGTAGCCAAGGCCTTTGAATTAACAAGACATAAAAGTACTCAAACAAGCAAAAACCAAGTTGTGATGGGGTGATTGGTGGAAAAGGGAACATATAATTAAGAGCTATTTCATGACCTAAATCACTACATAAAGGAGTGTTGAAGCATTGCAAATAAAACCCTATTATTTATTCTTCACTACTTATCAAGCATTGTAGGAAAACCTGTGGTCTCACCAAAACAATGTAAGGAGTGACTACCATATACAATTAATGACATTCCCATTGTCCATAGGCTTCCTTATGCCCCTACCTTTGCACAAACCCTATATTTACCAGGATGCTTTATGTGTAAGAACTAGTGCACCACTGGTTGACTACCTTTATACTAGGTAAGAATTATAGGTGTGGTTGCCCATTCTGTATCTATAAGACTGCTGAAATGTTTGTACTAGTATAACAAATATAAACTAATTCAAACAAATGATGGTGCATGGCTGAAAGGTAAGCAGACTAAGACAAAGGAATAAATGTACTAAAATGCGGGAAAGGAAAACATGTTGTCCATAGCAAACAATCAGATTCTCGCTCTCACTTTCCTATTACATACTGAAGAATGCCAGCTAGAATCTGACTGGTTGCTATGGGCAACATCTCCACATCTCCTTCCTGCAGTTTGGTAAATCTAGGCCAAAAGTTTGAGGTGGAATAAAACTGCGTATTAGAACCTTTCCAGTTCACAAAAAGCCATAAGTAGGCCTTTCACCTACTGCTTATTGGTTAATATATTATTATTTCACTTTTACATACCACCATTTATATTTCCAGTTACAACATGGCACTAACCCAAATGGTCATGCCACCATGTGTGGGTTTCCACATGTGACACTACTTTAGACAAAACCATGTACATCTTAGTGAAACAAAACCAAAACAGTTAGGGCAATGTGATCGGAACATTAGCAGCAGGTAAACAAAATCGCACAGCCCAAATTCACAATTTGGGAGACCGCGCAATGCCCTTTTGTCAGTAGTAAAATCTCGACCACTGTACTCATTTGCATCCTTACAGTAAATTCCATAGACTCATGACAGTTTATTGCCATTTATCAATGGGATGACGTAGACAGAGATGTCGTCCCCCGAGCCTAGCCGGTCATTAGATATTCGCCAGCCTCTGTCTTTCAGGACACCTCTAGCCCGCATCACCAAGTCCTGAGCAGCCAATGTGTACCTGTAGGAATAGATGAACATTAAATCACAAACATGCCACATATAAAGGAAATAATTGCTACAGGTGAAGATTATTACAACCGATACAAACCTGTGAGGGTCATCGGGATCACAGCATGCTAAAAAATGTGTTACTGCTTCAGACACTTCTTCATTAGATAAAACATCCCACAGGCCATCTGTTGCCAAAATCAACACATCATCTGCACTGTGCTCATATTGCAGTAGGTCATAAACTCGCACCTAGTTGAAACAAAGACATAATAGGGATCAGGGTGATATGCAGAGCTTATATGACTTAAGGTTATAGTTAAAGAAACACACAAAAAACGTTCTTTGAGTGCAATGGAACCACAACACACCTTGTGTTTATTGGGGCTTCGCAACATGTATAGTGTATTCTTTACGTGTAGCAGGGGAATACAAGTATGTGCTTTGATGTTATTGGAAATGTACAGTCTAGGTTTTTAGGTTTTACAGTAAACGGTAATGAACGCACACAAACGTGTGTAATCTGACTTACAACTTTACTGAATGATACTGTGAAACAATTCAACATGACAAGAACTGATAAGCTGTTATTCATTATTGTGGCTCTGGCTTCCAAATACTGGCCCAGTCAAGCAATTCTGAGTATCTTTTAGTCATTTAAGTTTCCAAAAACACTTTATTTTGATTAGTTGGACATCTGTTTCCCCTTATCATTGACATGAAGGTGCTTTTGATAATCTAGAAGTTTTCTCTGTTCAGCAATGCACATGTTTACAAGGAGACAGAATTCTACTATGATAAACTTTAATAATGGCAACCAGCTTAACAGCAGGGTTGCATAAAAATCAGATTAAAAAATAATAAATACAATAAATCTGATTCTTTTTATTTAAATTGGATTTTTTTTTATTTAAATCAGATTTAGGTTTATCATTTCGGTATCATTTTAGATGTTTTAGTAACATACATTGTTTTAGTAATACATGAACACTTTTTGAAGTGTGAATAGTAACAACTTGAACTTCATAGAGGAATAAATACACACTAAAAAGTTGCAAAAGAAGCACAATTAGGCTCTGAACTTCACTCAATCACTTGTATGAGTGTGAGTGAAACCTGTTCATGTCTTTATCCACATCCTCGCATTTGTTCTCAAGAGGAAAGGCTCCGTAGCGTGCAACCAGCTTATCTGCTTCTTCATTCCCCAATCTGTTGCGTGTTTTGGATTGCAAAATTTGTTGGTACGTGAACTTGGTGGTATGTAAAATACTCTTTGTTGGTATGTAAGACAACTGGGCTGGGTTATATACAGTTACAGTATCCAGAAATATTTATATTTTAAACATGGCCAATATTAGAGGGCAGAGGAAACAAGGGTCTCAAAAACTATGTAGATGCTAAGGAGCTGATGGTGTGAAATAGTAGGATCATAGTGAAGGAAAGAGGAGGATAGAATAGGATTGATCAGTGGTACTTGAACTAATTCCATAGTGAGCTAGAAAACTTTACCTTTCATCTCTAATTCCGTTTTCACAGTTTATGCTTACCTCACCTGCAGTTCAATGTTTAGTTTAGTCCAAGTGTACACCTACACCATTTTACCATTACACACAAATTCTGATTCTGCCCCATTTAAATCAAGCAAATTAGAAATTTTACGTTTTGATTTAATTCATGATTTAAATTGCAACCCTGGTTCCATGGATTCATTTAGCTACAGATTCATTTACATTTCCATCATCAGCAGAATGTGAAGCACATTTTTGGAATGGTCTTTCATTCTTGCTACAAGTCCCTTACATTACTTTACTGCATGTTTTACATTCTGCTTTACATCCACATTTACCATAATCATCTCTCTAAGCAAGTTGTCAATCATCATTTAAATCGCAATTAAATTGTATTTAAACCATGCAAACCTACTTAACTGTAATAGTTATGTATATGATTGTAGAGTGTTAAAACCTTGTTGTACATGTAATTTTTATCATTATTTCTGTTCTGGGTTTTCTCTCTCTGATCTATTTAATGAATTTTTCCAGCATATAGAAGTTCTTTCATTGTGAATACAGGATTAGAACTAATTGAGGTTCTGTCCTGAAACTCTTATGCTATCACTGCATTCTGGCACACAGTACTTCAGTTTGGATTGTTCACAGATCAATTAAAACATTACTAGAACCAGACAGATAGCACATTTCAATGAAGATGGTATGCTTTTATAAAGTGGTTTCAAGCACTGACTGGTGACCTTTACATAATCCAGAGACAGTCTCTGGCCTACACTGCAGATCATTCCAAGTTTTTAAAAGAATCTTTTGTTGAGCATCCACTTCGTTTCCTTGGGCCAGCATTCCAACCGTCATTGCACACTTCTTATATTCCCTGCTAAACCTTACACTCATCAGGCAGTGCTTGCAGAGCACTTTAATTAACCCACAGAACAGCAGTAATTTAAAAGAAGCATGACGGCTTTAGCAAAGGCAGCCAAGGGTAAATTATATTCAGTATTACAATTTGGAAATAGTACGCCTGGTCAGACATGCTGGTTAATCCTTTCCAATTCAATGATACATCTGTGGTCCAAATACTCGTCTAAACATGCACCGGGTTCTGCATAGCCACACTGCTGAGATGTTTAATATGCCTTCTGCATTCTTCACCCTCAGTAGAATGGAATGTTTATAAAACAACCCCTGACTTTTTTTTTAAGGAAATTGTTTAGTATCTTGGTATTTTCTCTTATTTATTTAATGATATACACCAGGAATATCAACATGGATTGTGGAGCAATAACATGCTTGCAGTGCTATTAAAAAAAGTGTGTATGCTATAAATTCATGGCATAAGATATTAAAATATTTCCTACTGTGTTATACATGTTTATATTAAGTGTCATGTTACTTACTACACATGTAGCACAGTTTTAATGTACGAGCCTAAAATCTGGCTGGCAGATATATGGGACATGACACAGTGCATACAGCAAGCAATTTAGCAATATTAAAGAAACCTCTTAATCTGCAAAAGAAACATTCTATTGGATGTTAATTGGGAGCTGGCACAGAACCAGTTTTTTTGTTTTAATATCCATAATGTTTCAAGCAAGACTAATGCTCAAAAAGGCATCTGTAGCTCGAGAGCAGAGTCCCTCACATTATACTAGACAACACACCAATTACACACAGTACAACACATAGTAAGCGCGGTCTCCTTCCACAGCTCCAGTAGACAACTCTCCCATTACTTTAATGCGAGGGCACATTTCTGCTTTTGTGATTAGAATAGAACTAGACTATTATTAATGATTATTTATAGAGCCACCACAAAGGCTCTTCAACGCTGTGCCAATTAAAGCGAAGAACACAAAACAACGAACAAGATGAAACAGGCTAGGAAAGAATGACAACAAGAACAGGAAACACAATACAACTACAGATTAAAATGAACAGAGGGAATGGGATGTGTAGGACAAGAGGATAGAGCATACAATCTATGTGGGTCAGGGCTGGAAGTGGGGGTGTATCCGGGGGTATGCCATACCGGCACTTCTCCCAATTTTGTAATTGAACAACTCCAAATCTCCATTGACTTCTATTATATTTATTGTTTTCATACCCCCACTTCTATATGTCCATACCAGCACTTCTAAATTTATACTTCGACCACTGATGTGGGTGGGACAATGAGGCTCCACGGGGAACAATGGCACTTAAGACAATAAAGTACTGACTACACTGGTAACATCACATATTGCATAGGAAATAACATTGTTATAACAGTCACAGCCAAGGTAGAAACAGGGTTGAAATACCATTGCAAACATACGAAAACTGAAGCTTATGCAGGATATCAGAAAATAGGAAAAGGAACAGAGCAAGAGGCCTGTCAGTAGAACTACAGATGGCAAAGGGCACTACCAACTGTATGAAATATTTATTAGATTACACAAAGATTTCATGATGTCTGCTCATGGAAACCCATGGGACATATACTGTACAATCCTAAAATCCATCTGAATGGGTTCTATGTTTAGCAAGGAGAGTAAATATACTTATTTCAAGCTTATTGTACTACCAGGATGAAAATAGTGCAGCTCAGAATTCTCATATACCATTCCATGCCCCATTCCTACCAGTTATCGTATTGTGTAAAGACTGTCTGGGCTCCCATGCATATCTGGTTTTTTAACATTTGAATAAAGGCTTTTTATAAACACACTTGGCAAAGTGGCTCCTGATATTGTGCCAGATCCTAAAGTTAAGACACAGCGCCAACAGGGACTCCCATCTGTAATCAATGCATTTGTGGAAGTGCTTGTAATACAGAAAATTGGGCCTAATTTACTAAGCAGAAAGACTGCGGGAAGATAGAAAAGTGGGGATGTTGCCCATAGCAACCAATCAGATTTGAGCTCACATTCTCCAGTGTGTAAAATTAAATAGAGAGCTTGAATCTGATTGAAAAGTGGGGATGTTGCCCATAGCAACCAATCTCCCTGCTTAGTACATTTAGGCCTTGGTCTCTACCTTTAATATTTCTTATGCTACTGATCAGAATCTGGGGAGAAGCCTCTCAGTCAGCTGAAAACCCAACCTTACACTGTAATAACATGCCTCTCCTACTTATACCAGCATATCTCGTACGCTGTTTGAAACCATCAAGGCTTGTAATGCTGGACAGTGCAGAACACTAAATTTGACTGCGGACTCCTTTGTCTAATTTAAGATATTTTATATTTTTTGCTAGTTTTTTTGTTTTTATTTATGCCAATTTTATTTTTTTATTCTTTGTGACAATTTTATTTTGATACAAAGCAGTATTCCAGGCACAAATAAAAAAAACAAAAAACGAAAGCACATTACAGTATAATTCTGTTTGATAATTACGTTCATTTCCTTTGCAGTGTGCACACTGTGGGCATAATAAACAGGGTCTTTTGATAATTTGGGTCTCTATATGTAGATACGTAAATAAACGTTCCCAGAGTAATTCTAAGCCTGCACTTCTACTGTTGTGTTTGTGTTCTTTCCCAGGGGTGCAGTTACATTCAGGTGCAAGCAATGTAATGGTGGCTGATTCCATGTTGCGATTTAACTTGGAGGGAGGACTGTTCATGCGGTATGTAAAAGCACAAGGCGGCTAAATTTCAGGACGATTTAAGTGATATGCAGACCACAAAACAGAAACAGGAACTTAAGATATGTGATTTGATTGCAAGCAGATCCCCTTCCTTTTTTTAACGTCTCTGCCTTTCAATACCTTTTGTCTTTGCAATTCCCATGCTGTGCTCTGTGTTCCATCTGTGCAGTGAATACTGCCTTCAGTATTTTTCCAGGTGGGATCACCCAGCTCCGACTTCAAACACAAACATCCTAAAGCGTACTCGCAGAATTCTAACTTCCTACAGCTTACATGTAAATAATAAGAAACCGATGTTATCATTTTCCATGATGATTGGAGATAATTACTGGATTCTCTATTATTAAATGTAGTTGCATTTACTCGATTGGTAGATTTCCAATGGCCTTGGAATGCGATTAAAGGATTTTAATGTACTGCTGTATGAGCACTGTCCATACAGCTAGAGCATGTTTATTGATCAGAACAATACAACTGTATCACTATTAATGTATTGAAAAAGACCCTCCTCAATCACAACTGCTATTTTGTGCAACCTTATTGACCCATAGAGGTACAGACTCATGATTTTTCCCCCACTACTCTACACCATTTAGATTACCAGCAAAACCTGGAGCTTTCAGGAAATTCACCGGTTTTATGACATTTTGCAACATTTGGACTTACCTCAGGAACTGAAGAGAGAAATGGTTTAATATAAATATTTGAGTCATGAACTTTTAAATCATGATCACCAAGTCCTCTCGTTACACCAATTGTTGCCATCACCCGGGCCTGTGTACAAGGAAAATTCAAGTTGTTATAAAGTAGAACAACATATATATTGCAAACTGAAGTGTATCGTACTTGGAAAAACTGGTAACAATTCAAAAACATTCAACATCATTTTACATGATTAATCTGTTATTTTATCCTTTTTTGACCGCAAAACTAATTTATGCAGGCCCCTGCTAGTAAATAAGTATTCATTCATATGTAACTACAAGTTGTTAAGTTGGGTACACACCTATACAATTATTGTGACCATATGATTCCAGAACAACACTAAAAAGTATGTGCATGCACACCAAATCTATTTAAGCGCTTTCCCATTTCATGGGAATAAGTGCATAAGTGCTCTATAGAACTGTATGTCATTTGCCAAAAAGCCCTATAACTGACAGGACTATTCTTGGCAAGAAGACTACCACACCTAATGAAGAGGATAAAAAGAAAAGTTCCCTCCTCTCAGGCCAATCCTAAGTTCTCCTTCTATCATCTATGTCCACCCTGCAGCCTAACCTCCCTTTTATGATCCTTCTGGTGCCTAACCCTCCCGAAACCTAACTGCTACCTTCTATTTACACCGACCTCTGTTGGGTAATTTCTAAGTCGTCTGTCAATCAGCGTCAAAAAAAGGTTATTTGTATATGTGAAATAGGAACTTTCCAGCATAGTTATCCATTCTTAGAAATAGTACTATTTTCGAAAATGAGACAGTTGCAAATTCATTTTGTAAATAGCATCATAAATATATGCGAGTACAGAATAGTTTTGTCGTTTCATGTAAGATTAGGCACGCTGCCTATAACTTCTGTAGGAACTAAGGTTACAAATTTGTATGCTAGTCCAAAGTACATTAAGATTTAATGGTGCATTGATTTCTCCACAAGGCAATGGATATTTTTTATTATTCTTAGTAAGATCGATGACTGATTAGAGCCAGGAGTTCATAAATTGCCAGTTACGCTACTTCATGCTTATCTTCTCAGTAACTAGAGTAGTATATACTTATAAACCTTTTCTTAAATATATAAAGTGCTACCGGTATATATTTTATCTTATACACAAATATATTAAAAAGATCAGCTCAGAACCAGTGCACTCAAACCATTGACTGACTATAGATTAAACCAGGGGTCAGGGATCTTTTTTACCTCTTACCCCCAAAAAAATTTATAAACGCAGACGTTACCCCCTTGATTTGAAAGTAAGGAAATCATACATCCAATAACATTTTTAA
>JABWIB010000235.1:83905-143718 GCA_016617825.1 Platyplectrum ornatum | reverse complement strand
CCTGTGTAATGAATGGAGGGGGCGGGCACTCGCAGCCCTGTGTTAGTCAATGGAGAGGGGAGGGGGAGCAGAGCTGCAGATCTCCCTGTGCTGTCTCCTTCGCGAGATTCGACGTCACAGGGACGGGGTTTTGCCTCTGTTTGTCCCAGTACTCCCATTTCCCTCTGTATGTCCCCAGAACTCCTATTTCCCTCTGTATGTCCCAGTACTCCTATGTCCCCAGAACTCCTATTTCACTCAGTATTTGCCCAGGACTCCTATTTCCCTCTGAATGTCCCAGTACTCCTATGTCCCCAGAACTCCTATTTCCCTCAGTATTTGCCCAGGACTCCTATTTCCCTCTGTATGTCCCCAGAACTCCTATTTCCCTCTGTATGTGCCAGTCATCCTATTTCCCAATATTTGTCTCCAATCCTCCTAATCCACTGTATGTCCCCAGTACTTCCATTTTCCCCTGTATCGCTCAGTCCTCCTATTTCCCTCTGTATGTCCCAGTACTCCTGTTTCCCTCTGTATGNCCCCAGTCCTCATATTTCCCTCTGTATGTCCCTAGAACTCCTATTTCCCTCTGTATGTCCCCAGAACTCCTATTTCCCTCTGTATGTCCCTAGAGCTCCTATTTTCCTCTGTATTTCCCTAGAACTCCTTTTTCCCTCTGCATTTCTCTGGTCCTTTATCTCCTCATTGTTCCTTGTCCTCCTATTTTCCCCTGTATGCTTATGGTCCTCACATTTTGCTCTGTATGTCCCTAGTGATCCTATTTCGCTCTGGTATTCCCTATTCTCTCCCTGCATCTATCATACGTCTTCCTCTACATTGAAAATAACTCTGACCTGACCTTAGTTTTGGGTTTTTTTTGTTTTTTTTAAACCCTAAGCATCAGAGTGGACCCAGGTAATTAATACTCCCTCCTCTCGGTGGCAACGTTTATCACAACAAATCGGTCTACTCCATATAAAATAATAGAAGTAACAGAAAGGAACAAACGATTGGATTTGAAATAAAGATTCTAAATCTCATACCTCTCCTATCTCTGTTTAGTAACAGACCTTTTTATCTCAGTTGAGTTGGAACTGGTTTGAAGTAACAGATATACACAAAAGCACTTTTCTATTTACAGACAGATTGCATTGTTTCACAGACATAGAAGGTTGCTGAACTTTCCCACATTGGAACTACCTTCAAATCACATAGCAAACACGCAGTCTCCCCTCTATACAGTATTGTAAAAGTTTTCGAACCCAAGGTTTGTGCAATCAGATCCTTTCATGAAAACACATTTCTGGATTGTATGAGTGAGTTATTTGTCAACAGTGTGACTTATTTTAAGAACATTAAAACTAGTTTCTGCAGGTCTCAATTACGTGGAGATCTTGCTGGAATCTATTTACAGATGGTATCTTGTACTATTAAAACTTGACGGCATACCTTTTCATCCATACTACTAAAATCACAGTGGAAATAAATGATCTGCAGAGAATACTCTGTCCTTCATACCTGTGTCTATGTCCCCCTCCCCTTTAATGTTTACTGCCTAGTTATAGCCATCACTCTACTGGAACAGGTGTACACAAATAAGGCTATGGTCAGACATTCAACCTATGAACCCAGATATAACACTACTTGGTGTCGCTGTGCCCAGATGCATGTTAAATCCTTATATCATCAGCCTAAAATGCTGGGTACAGACTTATGATTTCCCTGGCTCCTGGTGTTCCACAGACAGACCGCAGCAATCGTTGCACATACACATTAGCAGAGGCTATAGCAGCCGGAGCCGCTGCACTATTAACACAAGCACAGGGATGCAGGGCATATGGCCTGCCCCTCTCCCTGCGCTCGAATCAGACCTGGTGACCGCACAATGCGGCCGCCAGAAACCCTGAATCAGCTCCCAGGCTACTGTGTTTCTAACCCAATCATTTTAATTGTGGAATTGGGCTGATAATTGTCTAGTGTGTGGCCACTAGAAGCGTTTATGTACTCACAACTGTCTGTCCATTGTTTCTGTTGATTGTTTCTCCAACAGGCCTTTGTGGACATAGGTATTTACATTTTAGATGTCACGTCAGTTCTGCTGATTTGAAAAAAGGATTATGGGAGATGAAAGTCACTGAACTGTCTGTGTGTATGACTGTATTGATGCGCTAGACGGTAGTTTCACATCTGAGTAAATTTTCTGGTGTGTTTTCAGCTCTACAGAATGTTGACAATATTTTATCATTTGAGATTAACTATAACTGTGTTGTATGTTCTGGGTTTTCAGACTGACAGAAATATCCATATACCTTCTATGTCCACCCTCTAGACAAAGTGGAGATGTTGCCCATAGCAACCAACCAAATTTGAGCTGATATTCTCCAGTATGTAAAATGAAGCTGAGAACAAAATTCTGATTGGTTGCTATGGGCAACATCTCTACTTTTTCATTCCTGCAGTTTAGTAAATATAGACCCTGGTGTGCTGAGTCTATTCTCTAGTGTTTTACTTGACCAGTTTCTTGTTGAGATCTCTTTTTTTCCTTTTTGTGAGGTAATGTTTAGCCACCTGCAGTTAAACTTTAAAGAAGTTAATAAAAAAGTTATTTCATCAGTAAAAGACCTTAAAATAGTTTTCCTAGAATGATCCATAGAACTAGACCTATTGTACGCCTTATCTGTGTGATATTAAATATGGAATATTTTTACAAACTTTTCTAATCCCCATACAACCAGTGGCATATGGTTGTACAAGTCTTTTTATATATATACCCAGAATGCTTTCTTTCTGGCTGCACTTTGGCCTGATCCAGAGGCAAATGTGCAGGGATAAAGCTGATCTGTGCATGCGCAGATAGATGGCCCCACGGGTCCCTTGTGTCATTCTATAGAACAGGGGTTCTCAACCTTTTAGTGGTGTGTACCAGTTACCCATTATGAAGCCAGATCAAGTACCACTAACCAATCACATTCTGTCCCAAATAGCTTCTCCTTAAATCGTTTCCTCACCCACATCCATCCTCTATACTACATTGTTATTGACTAGTTTTTTATTTTACAAATTTTCACACATCACACATTTTCCATCTCTATTGTTATATGTACATATTTGCTATATTATGCCAATACATATCACACACACATACACAAATATATATATATATATAGCTATATTTTTGTAATGACTTTCAGATATATTTATTACATAACCTATTCAGTGCTTCAAATATTGTATTACCGTACATTTTTTTTCTGCCATCTGGTATTCCTTACTGTTAAAATGAAAAACGCGCTGGTTACAACTGTACAATCCTATAGTATAGTTGTAGTGACCGTGTAATTAATCTTAGACTTAAACGTCCATGCTTCTTATGTCACAATTCATTTATTATCCCTGTATATAGCTTAAAGTGGTTGCGTATACAGGGATTTGCCATACAGTAACTTCTACCACTGATTTACTATAAATGTTCATTAACGTCTATAATACCCTGTGCACATTACACCCTGGGGATTTTCAGGGGCGCACAGCTCAGCCTTTTCATATTGCACAGTGTTGACCTGAGAAATCTCTGGTTAACACTGTACATGGAACCGGCTTTGGAACCGGCTTCTTAGCAAAACCCTGGTTAAGACCCTACTAACAAGACCCAGGGTTTTAACAATACCCCATTCAGATTACCAGCAAAAAGCCAGGGCTTTCATGAAACCCAGCATGAATATCCCGCCTTTTTGCTGGTAATCTGAACGGGTATTATTTTCTATGTTCCCATACAGGCACTACTAAATCTCTTCATTTCCACTTTGACCACTGCTGATGTCAATAATATTTTATATAATTTTATATCACTAATCATTACATGTTGGCAGATGTTTAACCCAGATGAAGTACATAACAAGTTGTCCATTAGCTCTAGCAAGACGATTTATCCAGCCTGATTAATTTCCAGCCATCAGGGAAGCTGATCAGCACAATCACTTAATTATCTACTCATGCATTTCATTACAGAAACTGGTTTCCCTGCAAGATGTATGTGTTCCTCTACACAGACGTCTAATCACCATTTATGGAAATGAAGATTTAAGGCACAATGTCCAGGAGCTGACAATCTTTGATTTTCTTTATCTCTTTAAAAAAACGTCTTTTTGTTGTTAGTTGTTGGTTAGACATTTATCTTATTAAGATGATTACTTAAAAGAGCTAATGTTTGCAGACGTGTTGATGAGCAAATCCCCCAAGTATCTTTAAAGTGAAAGGCAAGTTAATAATCGCATTTAGGAGACAGTAGTTCTACTGATAGGAGCACAATGGACTCAATGGCTGTAAATCACTAATAGAACTATTCATGTCTATAAATCATTGGTAAAATATCTTCTGAAAACACCTGTGGTTCATCCAACCGTGGAGCTGATCCATACAGAATTCACACACAGGAGACGTAATATCCAGAGGTGCGTGTTTTAGCAGAAACTTGTACTTCTGGATAGCATGTATGGGCAGAGATGATGCAGCTTTTCCAGTCTCACCCCAGCTATGTGTGTAAATAGGTTTTTTAACATTTGCAGCATTTTTTTAACCCATCAAAATGCAATTTTGCAATATATATATATATATATATATATATATATATATTAGCAGTAAACCGGTAGTATTATTATTACTGCTTATTTATACAATATACAATAAACAATATACAATAAACTAGGGAAAATTTAGTCAGCTGCCAATTAACCATGTTTTTGGAGTGCAGGAGGAAACCCACGCTGAACATCAATCCCCACGTTGAACATCAATCCCCTTAGCGCAAATTTCTTCCTCCTTACGCTGTTTGCGTAAGGCAGGAAAACTCGCGTTTTTTCATTTGTGGCTCATTGAGCCGCGTACAAAAAAACGCGAGGTTTCAGTCCCACAACCTCAGCACTGCACAAGACCTACACACTCAGCCATGGTCTTTAAAAAAATTATATATATATATTTGATTAGTGGAATAAAAATATTTTTTTAACATGTTTAAATAACAATTTAAACAATTTAACATGTTTAAAGAACATGTTTAAATAAAGGTCATTCTCCCATCGAAAATTACTTGTGTCTATGACTTACACCATCCCCTATGATGACAACGTAATTCCCAATCTTTACTGCCCTATATGGGCATGAACGTGGTCATTAAAGAAATATACAGCCTTTTTAACATCCATCTGACATTGTTCTTTGGTATAGGGATATGTTGTCTCATGTGTTGCCTTCCACCCTTTGTCCACAATGCTCTATTTATAACAATGTTAATAAATCCATAACAGTATGAAAAATCTAATCTGCAATGCCAACAACACTATGCAATGTTTTTTTTGTTTTTATTTTTAACCTAAGAGTTTAAATCTGACTGGTTGCTATGGGCAACATCCCCACTTTTCAATCTCCCTGCTTTGTAAATGTAGGCCTTGGTGTTGTTGGAGGTGGGGGAACACAGCAGTTGCAGCCAATAGTGCCGTAAGACAGATCCTCATTAAGTAGCCAGACGATGCTGTATATTTTTATATTGCACTTTTAGATTGTTTTGTATGGCTGTCTAGATGCTTCCCTTTATGTCTATAGGTATATGTACCTTGTGGCCTTAAGCTTTGGGTACTACATTGTACACACTAGGGCTTACCCAGAGGCATATCTATGGGCTGGCAGGGTGCAATCTAAATTATTATGGTACAGAACCTCTAAATACCTTTACCTAGGTACGGCATGTTCCATACTTGCACACAGGGCCAGCCCTTATCAATTTGGTGCCCCCTCCCTTGCAACCAAACAAACCTTATGTTGCACGCAAACACGTACTGTTTCCGATGATATACACACAACATTTCCTATTCTCAGAGGGAGAGTCTGCACACCAGGTAATCTAAAAATGCATGTAAACAAATTCTAATGATAAATGTTAGGTGTCAACATTTTTTAAAGGCATCGCTCGTTCTAAAAGAAACCCCCAAATCTCACATTTTGTGTATCGCCTTATTGGCCTTGTATTGTTGGTCGATTTTCTCCTGCTATGCCGTGCTTTACTGCACTTCGCTTGTTTATCTGTATTTTAAGAGACTTTTGCTTGGACCGTCCTGTTATTGATTTGTTATTTGTTGAAAACTAAATAAAGAATTTATAAAAAAAAACAAAAAAAACAAAACCCCAAAACATTTGCATTATTACATTTTTGGTGAGAGTTGACTCCTGAATGTGGTAGTGGTATATCAAAATTGTGTGATTTTAAGTCTGGGTATAATAAGTAGCCAATAATAAAGGAAAGGATCAAGAAATACCCCCTTTGTATTAATTATGACTACACTTTTGATCTGTAGGGCATGGGAGGTATGGTAATTGTTTAGCCCTTATGTACAATCTGGACTTCTGCAATGTCCCCATTACTATGCATGTGCACTATAATATAATATATAACTTCGTTTGGGGGTGTATATGGGGGTATGCCATACTGTCACTTCTCCCTCTGACTGAATTGAAAAACAATCAATTTGTATTAATTTCTACTGTTTTCTAAGTTTCCATACCACCTCTTATGTTCATGGACCTCAATGACATCTCCCCCTGGTTCAAGGCCGGCATAGGCAACTTGACTATGCCACTTGGCTTTGCCTGCATCTCTGTGGCCACACATGTAACATGTTGGTTGTTATAGGCAACCACTTTTCCATTCCCACAGCTTAGTGTAGCCCTAAGTGTCACAGAGATGGGTGCTGGATGGATTCATCATTTATGCAGATTACAAAACATTACGGCCTAAATCTACTGAACTGGGGGATTGGAAAAATGGGAATGTGGCCCATAGGAACCAGTCAGATTCAAGCTCACATTCTCTAGTATGTAATATGAAACTGAGAGCTTGAATCTGATTGGTTGCAATGGGCAATAGCCCCACATTTCCAATCACACAGTTTAGTGGATTTAGGCCCTTATCTTTGCCTCATAAATTTTGGCACTAGTTTCCCACTTCTTATTTCTATTTCTTTATTTTTACATATTAAACAACAGGTCACATGCGTCATGTTATGTGTGATGTATAGAGTTTTTCCAGGAAGATGCCAACTCACATTTTCATCAGTATGGTACATGACCGCACAGCAACAGCATCAGATGACCATACGGATGACAATGCAGTAGCCCTATCACCTGACAGTTCTGCAATGCTGGCTGGTCAGACATGTAACAGATAAACTTGACTTTCATTACATATTATACTGCAATCATGTCATTTGCTTTGCAGACATCCATGTGCCTTAATCACTGGTGCAGAACAATGCTGTGAAAGTACGCTGACTACCGGCCACCGGTAAAGCATGTCACATTGCGTTGAGCCAGGGAAGCACTGCAGCATGCAATTTCCATCTGTAGACCTAATAATATGTAACCTGCTTATTTCCATACACCTGTAGATTAGATGCTTTCATGTCTAGAAAACATTACCATCACAAAACATAACATGTCACACTTTGTACTTTTAGGTGGGCTTTGCAGATCATCACTGTCTCTCCAAGCTATCATTTTATTGACTGATAGTACTGTACGTAGCAATTATTTGCATGTTGAATTGTTTCTGGTTGCAGTAAATTACCATCCAAAATTCCTTGACACTAGACTGTACCAGCCTAGACCATCCTGAGACTGAGGCGTTACCCTATACTTTACCCCGACTAAAGAACAGTAGCAACTAGCTCATCATGGATATAAAACATTGTCAGACAATATGGTATCTCAATCTGAATGTAAACTATCACCATCTAAAACTTGACTGTAGAAGATGGACATTTATCTATCAGACAGAGGAACATAACAACCTGTCACTTCCACATTCTAGAACACTCTTACTCTACAATACTATATAGCATTACAATTCTCCCCTGTGTCCTTTGATAATGCCATCTAACTCTTCCGTGTTGTAGAACATTGCCATGTAACTCCTCTATGCCTTAGAACATTGGCATCCATCTCTTCTATGCCATAGAACAATTCCATGTAACTCCTCTATGCCATAGAACATTGGCATCCAACTCCTCTATGCCATAGAACATTGGCATCCAACTCCTCTATGCCATAGAACATTGGCATCCAACTCCTCTATGCCATAGAACATTGCCATCTAAATCTTCCCTGTGATAGAACATTGCCTATAATTTACTCCTTGCCGTTGGTATTGCCCTCTGTATATTCTCTTATTATTGTAATGAGGTGGGAATTTCAGATAATTGCCCACCATTTCTCTTTCTGTTACCACAAAGGCTTGTAGCGGCGTGAAAGTGCAAATCATACAATGAAGGGACCCTGTGTTGTATTCCGGATGTACTTGAGATGATACTTAAGGTTACCATCTACCTTCCCTAAGACTGCCTTTTATTTTAAATCTCCAGATGTGTGTCTTTCAAAATCTATTGGTGGACAATAAAACAGAAGTAAAATTGCATCCCTTTTTTAGACATTAGATCTTGCCATCCAACACGAACTACAATGTAAGCATTTTAGTTCTATGAGCTATTTAGTTTTAACTATAATGTGCCATTATATAATGTTGTTTTTTTTTTTTTAAGAACATACCTTAAAATAATTAAAAATGAGGCTGGTTATGCACAATTTTTTCTCTCTGTTCGTCAGAAACCAGCTATGACTAATGCGAGGAGTCAATGAACTGTGTTGATGTAAAATTCCATTGTAAGAAGCATTTCACCTAGGTTACCACTTGTATGTGTGTTTGATAGTAGGAAACTAAGACATACAAGATAAGGTAAGACTGGGAGAGATATGGACTGAGGAAATTGTTGCACTACTATGAATGCAATAGGGTATTTCCATAGATTTTTATTAGAAAAACAAGTAAAAAATAATGAAATCAAGTATTAGTGTTTCCAGAAAGAACACTGTATGCATTTGTTTTTATTTAAGGCCTTTTCCTATACTTGACTTGCACGTGTACAACGTACAATCAATGCCAGAGCTATGATGAATACACCAGTCAGCACCAGTGAAGCATTTAGAGAGGTTTACTAGCCCATGCCATGTTATCCTCTACTGTTTAAACAACCGACTGATCCGCTCTTCCATGGTTTACTTTCACCCAGCGTGGTGTAGGCAGGTATGTCAACATTCCATTGCCGAAGTTATTTAACATATGCTATGGAATCTAGCACGCTTCATAACTGTACCCATATGTTATCACTACAGCCTACTAATTGATAATTATAACCTTGAGGAGGCCCTGCATCAACCTATAAGCTTATGGGTCACAACTACTTCTGTTATTATTATTATTATTATATTATTCCCTGCTAATCCAATACTTAATCTGTGATACCACAATTTCCTGCTGCTATAGGTTGGGGAGTTTGGTGACATGGCAATATATGCCCATGCTGCAGGCAATATTAAGTCTAATAATTAGTTACATGGAGTCTGCATTATGGACAGGATCCACGGAAGTGTGGGCCGTTGAGAGGGGAGTGAACTCTCTTGTTGTTCCCCTCTCTCTGGCGGAAAAGGCAGGGGTGTAGCAGCTTACGCTGGTGGCAGTTCCACCCAACATCTTCCAATACAATTGGCTGACTTTCGCAAGGGATCATGGATCTGGTCCAAAATTATAATTTTTACCATTCATGGATTATTGAACATTGAGTAGCCCAGGCTTCTAGGAAGTCCAAGTGCCGTGCCAAGCACATTGTGACACCGGGAAATTGGCCAAATGTTGGATTGTCCATGATCCAAATTGTATTAGCCTGTACATGTTCATCAGGTCACTACACTAAATCATGTAGATATTTTGGCTGACAGCCTGAACAGTGAACAGTCACATGTGTCCAATAAGTCCACCTGGTGTTCTACAGAAGCGACAGACTCTGCACTTTAGTGTCTTTAAATCTAGTGTTGTCAACACTTATGTGTCTTCAACATTGTCTAAGCTTCTGTAGGTGTGAAACAGGTGGTTAGTAAAGAGGGGGGTAGTAAAATAGAGCTGAGGTAGCGTGATAAATAACAGTAGAAATTATTGGTAAAACCCTTAATGTGCTAAATACAAAATAAAAGAAGTACAGGAAATGGCGTACAATGAAGCCCACAAGTCAGATATTTCTCATGTCTACTACCAATGCTACTGGTACCAGGAAGGAAGGATATATATAATATATATTCTTAATTAAAATATGTTACAGCACAGATGATGCTGTGGGGGATAGTTAGTATGGGTGGGTGTATTGAACAACATATGGGTATGAATATTTAATAGACTTATAGAATTATCCATTAAACATGTTTCATTTTATTACAACATTGTGTTGATATTTTAGCTTAGGAGCTCAATGGCTACAATTTTGTTGAGTATTACTCCGAGGTTAGGGGATACCTATATATGGATTAATATAAGTGGATTGCATAATTGCTTATATAGCAGGTTCATGATCATTTAGTGCAAGGGACCTCTTGTGGTGGGGAGTAATAATGTACAGGTATATATGGCTATCTATGGGAGCCAGCAATGATTAAGTATATTAGACAGCCTAGATAATTTCCCCCTTAGCAATTTTTTTATTTTTTTATTATAGAATAACATGTATGTTTCGAACCCAGATTGACCTTGATTCAGATTACGTGCTCGTAGCTCTGATCACAACAGTGTAGGATGAAACACTAAGGGGTATATTTACTAAGCGGTGAGATTGCAGTGAGATTGGAAAGTGGGGATGTTGCCCATAGCAACCAATCAGATTAAAGCTGGCCATACACTATAAGATAAATTGTTCCAATCTAAAGATATTTCAAGAGAGGGTAAAACCATGTTGAATTGCAGGGGGGGGGCGTTAGCGTTTACAGGTAGAATACTTTATTGTTGCATTTTGCACATAGATACTGGAAATTGGAATTGCTAAACGCAGACCTTACTGTAAAATCACCACACTTCTGGCTCTGTCATTATCATTACACTACACGCTCCGCCTTCGGAAAGCACTCCATCACCAAATGCTGGATCAGGCGGATCCAGTTCCGTAATGGAACTGCATAGCGAGTTCATGCACAGTTACAAAGAGTGCTGGTTTAATGGATGTCTGGATCCTAGCCATGATTATTTTTACAAAGCCTTTATTTATTTGCTTTAGTTCCTTCTGTAAAAGACCTTAAAGTTTAAATTCTCTACCACATGGGAAGAAACCCAGGCAACACACCCCACGCCCGGACAGTGCCCTTATTCACACAGATCCCCAGAAATGCTAACCACAGCGCCACCATGTGACAGAGACCTAGGGGTATATTTACTAAGCGGTGAGGTTGCAGTGAGATTGGAAAGTGGGGATGTTTTCCATAGCAACCAATCCGATTCAAGCTCTCAGTTTTATTTTACACACTGGAGAATGTGAACTCAAATTGGTTGCTATGGGCAACATCCCCACTTTCCAATCTCACTGCAATCTCGCTGCTTAGTAAATATACCCCCAAGAAGCTCACATCTCCCCAATGTCACCGTGCTTCTTTGTACGGCAACAGAAAGGAGACAAAGATGCTCTGTAGATTTGCTGTCATCAACAATCCTCCGGGTCTCCAGACATCATACTGTAAATAGTTCCCGGAATAGTCCGTGAAGCTGCCTGGTAGCTTCTGTGTATATTTGACACAAATATCTGCAGACAGCAAAGTGAAGAAAAACCCCATTGTTTCACACTGGCTCCTGTAGTTCCCCTTTTGTCATCTAGATGCATTTAAAACAACATAAGCATAATGACCGATTCATGATTGTCTAATGAGGCTAAATTGAATTTGACCATTAATACATTGTGTTATTGGGGGAATGTCCTTGTGTTCAGCAGGTCTGCACAATGGCGGAGATAATTCCGTTAAGTTCAAGAACATTCCCTGGAGAAAGCTAATAATTCAATTAGAATTAGAGTGCATGGAGCGCAGGATAGAAGGGTGGCATTGCAAGGTGTGGTGAGATCTGTATCCTTCACAGACCAAGTGTATTTCAAGGAGATTGCTGAAGGTGTTGAAAGAGAGGGAGGGGGTGCATGCACCGTGCAACACTTCATGCATAATGCATCCCCCCCCCCCTTTTCTTGTGGGTCCCACTCCTTACATGAACTTCCCAAAATAGAAACCACGTGAGGTCTGCTCACTGACAGCGCAGTACGACAGCAGAAAGGGATTTACTCAGCTGCCTCAATGGATCGGATTGAATAGAGGAGAGTGGGAAAGGAGGGGAGAATATGGAGTAAGGCGGGGAGGAGTGGAGCAGACACAAGGCACTCAGGAGCACTGACACAAGGATTGGCTTATAAAAAAGCAGAGCAGGGATAGGTACAAGGCAGCCAAGAGGAGGGGAGAAGGGAGGAGAGCCCAGTGACTTCATCCAGTCTGGCTTTTTAAGCCTCAGAGTGCAGGAGAGTGGGACCGAGACATCTCTGCAGCAGAACTGTGGCATAGCGGACCAGGCACTGAATTACACTGCAGATTTGGCTTTCTTCAGGGGGGCTTGGGAATCTCACTGATCCCCCCAAATTTCCTTACTCTTCGATATCCGCCGCTGTAACCCATGAGATTCTTCCGGCTTACCTTTAAGTGCTTTGTGGACGGTTTCTGACTTTTCCCCCCTTCCCCTTTTTATTCTCAATTCCTTCTTTTGGATTATTTTATTTCCATACAAATCTATTGCCAAATCGGTTAATATTTTTTTTATTTGTTTTTTTTTGTATTATTATTATTATTTTATTTTTTTTAATTTCTCGTACTGTAATTTTGTTTCCTTTATAGTATTATTTATTGGCGAGGGGGGTTGGCCAGATCCAGAAACAGGTGCTCGAGTGAGGTTAGTGAGTGAGGGGCAAAGAACCGGGTGGGTGTGTTGGGACCTTGGAGAGGGAGAGAGAGAGTTAACACACGGTAACTTGAATGATGATGGATAAGAAGAGATTGTCCCTGGACAATGGAAGCTACAAAGTCAACCTGGAGGAGAAAAATGGACAGCTCATACCGAGCGGTAATGGACATCATACCGACCTGTGTCTCAATGGATCCATCAAAGGGGGAATCCTCTTCCCCCAAAAGTCCAGGGAGGCCATTCCAGAGAGAGAAACGTGGACTCGGCAGATGGATTTTATAATGTCTTGTGTGGGCTTTGCTGTTGGACTTGGAAACGTGTGGAGATTCCCCTACCTGTGCTACAAGAATGGAGGAGGTGGGTGTGTGTAGTAATGTAAGACTTCATATATGCAAATTATTTTCATTTTTAAATATATGTATAAAAGTCATATCTAAATCTAATTTGCTTGTTGGTAATTTGCCTTTCCCTTACCTTTGTTTTCGGGACTGCATCTGCAGGTGTTGTCAAACTACAAGTCCCAGCATGCTTTAACTATATAGACATAGCTGATACCTGACAAAGCATGCTGGGACTCTTAGTTTGATAAAACCTGCAGATTGCCTACCCCTGACCTATGCTATCAGTCCCTTACTCACCACATTGTGGGCTGACATTACTAGTCTGCGCTGTAATACCCCATGACTGAAATCCATGCTTTGACTACTTACCTTGACTAGTCTATCCATGTCTTCCTTTATAGTTAGCTTATACTGTAGCAGGAACATGAGTATTACAAAATCTATATGAATCGAATCTATTGAGGACCCTTAATGCTCACATTTTTGATTGCTTCTTTAAGAACCTCAAATAGGCCAGTCGAGTCATTTAAATTCACATTTCCATGTAAAGTTATGTACTGCGTGTTGCTCTGACAAAGACGTTTCCTTGTTATTGTGTCAATGGAATTTCTGTACTAGATAAGGTTAAGTCAAGTGATATGATTGCCATAAGTTATTGTGTCAGAGAAACTATTCATTGGTATCATATAAACTAATCATCACCCTATCACTGCCAGCCAACACAACATAGGACTGTTATAGATAAGGGGACACTGAGATAAAGAAGGTAATGTTTCTACAGTGTGGACCGCATCCAGAATATAAGAGAGAGATGAGGACAGTTACTGGGCAAAACCATGCTGAATTGCAGGGGAGGCTAAATTCATCTGTTCTAAACAACTATCGAAGTTTTTAAGAGATAATGTTTCCTAGATTAAGTGTAATAACAGTGTAAAAGTAACGCTGGTCAGTATCTGTGTGCAATAAGCAAAAGCAAAGTATACTCCGTGCAAGTAGGCAATATAATAACGTTTTCTCCCCCTTAAATATCACCATGGTATTGCCCAGGTGTAACTTACCTCCTGTTCTATCTTATTTTGAAACATATGAATCTGGTTCTTTGTGTTTCTTTCTCTGTTCTCTGGAAAGAGGTGACTCAGAATAAAGCGTCTGGCGGCGCTGAAGTTATAGAGACTATACATATTTTCAGATGTATAGGATTTCCTGTTAAAATGTGTCACTTTTTATCTCCGAGGACTTTTCCTGCTTGTAGTGAAACTGTGATGAGGATTTTTGATTAGGTTTTCTATTTCGGTGACATGCATTTATTTCGCATGTAAGACAACCTGTATTTTGAAATGACACTGTAAAGCAGAGGGAGCTAATGAAATGAAGGGGGTCTGCTCCTGCATGATGTCCTTCCTTAAAAGGGGAGGCCTGACCACTATAAAAAGCAACAGTACATCTGGAGCTCGGAGGGAGAGGGGTGGTAAAGCCAGCTCGCTGATTTGCCATTTTGTTTCGGCATGGCAGGGGTTAAGACGCCTCTGAAGCTGAGCATTGGGCTCCGGTTTCCTGGGCTGCAGTCCCTGCTCCTCAATTTCAGGACTCTGCGTTATATCACCGCGTCCAACAGTATCCATATCAGCCAACAGCTGGAGGCTGTGCAGGGACTGTGACCCATTGACGTTCATGTGTTCAAAACAGGACAGAAATAGAAGCTCTGGTCAGTTATGGCCATTGAGAAGAGCCACGTTTTAGCCTCTTTCTCAATGGCCAAGAAATGTATAAAGCTGGCTACACATTATAACCAGACATAGAAACTGCAAGTTCCATCATGCTTTGCCAGACACCAGTGATGCCTATGCTGCTGAAGCATGCTGGGAGCTGTAGTCTCACAATACCCTTATTCTCTAAACTGCGTGAAAGAACAAATGGAGATGTTGCCCATTGCAACAAATTGGATTATAGCTGACATTCTCTAATATGTAATAGGAAATGGAGAACTAGATCTGATTGGTTGCTATGGGCAACATCTCCACTTTTTCATTCATGCAGTTTAGTGAATAAGGGCCCTGGTCCTATATTTACTAAACTGCAGGAATAGCAAAGTGGAGATGTTGCGCTGACACTCTACAGCATGTAAAATGAAACTGAGGACTAGAAGCTTATTGGTTGCTATGGGCAACATCTGTACTTTTTCATTCCTGAATTTCAGTGTATATATATATATAGGCCCTGTAGTGCAAAGGGTTGCTTAAGACTTACTGTGAATTGCATGAAACACTGACCCAATATTCTGAGCATTAGGCTGAATATTGGGAATTATGGACCTTACCTTGTCAGTGTAGGAATAGATGAAATATTACAGGAATGTTATCCTGTACCCACATGAAACGCACCAGACTGACTTGCAGTGATCCTGCCCAGACAGTACAATTATGATGAGTCAGGCTTTTACATTTATAAGGGCACAGCTGTGCTTCACAATAGCCAGCATGACCTTGTCAATGTATTAGGTACATTTAACATAGTTGGCAGCGTTTAACAATAAATTCCTGGGGCACTGCTGGTGGAAAGTGCCTGTAAACATACTCCACATAGTACTACAGTCCATTCTTCATCATTGTTCCCTGAACATAGCTAACAATCTGCTATTTAAATTCACTTATACTAATATACACAGTGGTCCCCCATTAAACTGTTCATTTCATTCTCTGACATTGTAGATAGAATTTTGCATATATATGCTCTAAGGACTGCACAGTGGTTAGCATTGCTGGGAGCATTATGGGGTATATTTACTAAGCAGGGAGATTGCAGTGAAATTCGAATTTGGGGAAGTTGCCCATGGCAACCAATCAGATTTGAGCTCTCAGTTTCATTTTACACTCTGGAGAATGTGAACTCAAATCTGATTGGTTGCCATGGGCAACTTCCCCAAATTATAAAATAAATATGCACTGTAAGTGCCATTTGGACAGGGGCTGATACAAGTTAGACTTATTACTGGATAAGAGACAGGTATACATAAGGAATAATGTGTCACATATGTAATGCGTTACATATGTATTTTACAGCCACTTGTACATTATGAAGTTACCAGTACGTCAGAACTTCCACAGACCTAATCTGTATTGAATCCATGACTCTATACCTGATATTCACGTATCCTGTCTAAAAGTAGGTTAATGAGTAACTAGATAGGCCCTACAACTTGTACATGGAGTCAGATAAGAAGTAAAGACAATTCTGAGTCACCTTGAATATGGCATGTGGGAATTTCAAAGTATTTAAAGGTGCCGGGAGAACAAAAATGACATTTGTATTGCTGGTCACTGGGGAAACTGCAAAAGTCTCTACAGTTCTGACATTGATCCATTGCTTTAGAAGCCTTACGACTGCCAAGAGGGACATCAAGATTACATTGCAAATTCATATCCAAATGCCAAACTGTAAACCAAAAACACTAGAGAAAATGAGAGTGATTCCAGCATATGTGACTCGCAACTCAGGAAGCCATCGGTGGCAGCAGCTGTTCCTGCTAAAGCCTAACCATCACCTCAGCTGTGAATGTGGCCATCTTCTATGCTGAACAAATGGACATTCTCCAACATGGATTAAGACAGTGTAGACTTCAAGGGTTGCCAAGAGATCAAGGAACTCACTCATAGGCCTAAATTCACTAAGCGGGGAGTTTGCAGGGCAATTGAAAAGTGGGGATGTTGCCCATAGCAACCAATCAAATTCGAGCTGTCAGTTTAATTTTACAAACTGGAGAATGTGAGCTGGAATCTGATTGGTTGCTATTGGCAACATCTCCACTTTTCAATTCCCCTGCAAACTCACCGCTTAGTGAATTTAGGCCATAGTGTTTAGTGGTCTATGTCAGGGGCTGCTCTCCAGGTGTTGTTAAACTACATGTCCCAGCATGCTTTAATGGAAAAGACATGGTTGTCACCTGACAGAAAATGGTGGGACTCGTAGTTTGACAACACCTGGAGAACCGCAGTTTGCATATCCCTGGTCTTTGTTGTAGGTGGTACATCTGCAATTATGTATATTGGCATTAACCATGTGTATTGACATGCATTAGATGGGTTTTACTTTTCATACATCTCTTCTGCATCTGGTATAGAAAATTATAACTAATATACGTAGAAAAGCATCTGGGGAACTAATTTGAAAGCTGAGGCATTGACCACCACATGAATTAACAATATAATTTAATCAGAATATGGGTTTAAGAAAACGAATCCGATTAGGTAATAACTGAGCGTTAAAATATCACTTATCTGCTCTGCAATAATAATCACAAGATTTCTATCAGCGAATCTCATTATTAGACTCTGAGGTAGGTGCTGTGAAGCCATTGTTCCCAGCATGCTCTTCTTGTGGAAGTCAGGTACTGACATTATATAATAGATGTCTTTGCCATGTCCCTAAATAGCATTGAATGTTTACAGTGCAGAATTTCTGGAAAGCAAAGAACATTAAACGTCATTAACATTCTTCTGTAAAACAAATGGGAAAGGATGTCGAGTGTGACGCATATATAAGGATAAATACAATGTCTTCTTTGTATATTGAAATTCAGGTCTATCTTTCGGCTGGGGAAACAAAGTGGTTTATATGCATTATAGGTGCCATAACTGTCTGCAGATTCCTGCCAATAATACAGTAAAATAACACATTAATGCATATGGGATGGTTTCACTAAAGGAACTAAAAGGGATAAGTGATAACTGTTGCCCATTGTAACCACATAGAAAAGTGTTTACAATGTGTTGGTTTGCTATGGGGAAAAACTTGGGTTTCTTTTTAGAAGCTTTTGTATCCTATTCCTATACACCTGTATTAACCCATAAACAGTGCATTGTGGGGGTTGGAGGAAGCACATGTCCTTGCATCTAGTGCATGTGCTTCCGCCAAATAGGGTAAACTAGATCAGTGTCGTTCAAGGTGAATGAGAGTGCTGTGACGGAGGAAGAGGAAGAAAGCACAGGTAGGGTAAGATTTAGGATAAGCTATTAAAAAGAAAGTTTGAGGATATACAAGGGGCAGAACGGGAGGATAGACACTCTAGCAAGGGGGCAAAATGAAGACTGGGAACACTTATGTTATTACTGCAGTCATGTAACAGTGTGTATTTTTTTATTGCTTTTTGCGGTGGGGGGTAGGTGTCCTATGACATTAGTTAATTAACCATTACCAGCAGTCTGCTACAATAAAGTGGAAAGCTCATGTCAAGGGTTGTATAGTGGACGGTCTGTAAACATGTGCCAAATGTGAACTTTTTTGTGTGGATGGACAGAAGGACATCCGGTGTAATTCCCACAGCATGTCTCTTCTCTTTTTGGCACCTATGGACTGGATCCCTCATTTTCGTCAATCGGGTTGTACTGAAAGGGTGCTGTTGGCGGTGGGGTGGATGTAATTTTGTAATGTGTGATTCTGGGGAGAGTGCCAGACAATCTAGTGAATAACAAACCAGTATCTGCATAAAAGGAAGACAGGCATGTAGTACTAGCTAGCTAGTACACAAGGACAATATTTACTGCCACACATGGAGCAGTGGAATGATCGGGATCTTGTTGGACAAGTGCAGACATCCAATCAGGTGCTGCTTTGGCTGTGGCCCATCCAATTAGGCATAGCTTCACTGTGAGCCATCCTAGATTTTATGTTGCCCATAACAATATTGTTCCGTGCAAGCATACAGGAATAGGGTACAATCATTAAACATTTGCTTTGTCCATGCAGACTTTAGGCCACATTTGAGTTCTGAACCTTTCATAAAATCCCATGTGCATAATTCCCTGTGGCCAGCCGATATACAAGAAAGATATGTCCAAAAGATCCTAATCCAAACCCATACTGTGCAATTTAAATGCCTTTTTATCTCCTTAGCCAAACTCCATGGTGATCTGTGTAAATAGTATAAATCACTTGTGGCCTAATAGTAGCTAATATTAGTGGGAGGTAAAGAATAGCATATATGAGAAGACCTGTTTGTGCTACCCTTATTATTTTCAGTTATGCCACATGATGTTTTCTTTTGTGCAAAGTTGTAATTATGTCTGATGTATTGTGAGTGTATTGTTTGATGCCAAACAAAAAATATTCCAACAGCTCAGCTCTCCTGCGACCGAAATTTGACATGCTTCTCTATTGTACTACTAGTAGAAGTTTACTTCATTTTTATCACCTATAATTGCTGTGATCTAGATCCAGACCTACTGAGTGCAACAACATTTGAGGTCTGATACTGGATCCCTACAACTACCCAACTACCATACCGGTAAGGAGAGGCCACATTTCTCTCTCACCTGTGGCCTTATTCACTAAACTGTGGGAATGAAAAAGTGTTGCTGTTGCCCATAGCAACCAGATTCTAGCTATCAGTTTCCTATTACATACTAGAGCATGTCACCTAGAATCTAATTGATTGCTACGGCCAACATCTCCTCTCCACTGCACTGCAAAGAATAACATTAATTTGACTTCCCCCTGAAATTCAGCATGGGTTTTCCCAGGTAAAAATTGATTTATTCCTATTTTCAAACTTTGGTTCTGGTTTATATTTATCAACATGTGATGCCTTTAACATTGCTACAATGATTTGCCAAGTCAGACAAACAGTAATTGTTTATGTTCAGAGGTCCTTAACCGGGACCATCAGCTATACCAGTAAAATATTCTACCAGATGGAATATCTTTGACCTAGTTCTAGTTCTAGACCTTGTCTCTTCCTATCAGTCAGACTAGCTATTTGTCTAGCATTGCACGAAATCTCCAATGGCTGTCCTCTCATTTCTTTCCTTTCCATCGCTGTATAACACTCCTCTTGTTAAACAATAAGGGGTTTCATTTCAATACATTTACATACAGACGCTGACAGAAAATCCTTAACGCTCATTGATTATTGCTCATAAGATTGAGAACCTTCTGTTATGGTTTGTGCCAGTTACCTACTTGCAGTGGTAGATGCCATCTTATCATGAGCTGAAGCAAGCTAGATTAATGCAGCGATTTGATACAGGGTTAAGTCTTATTATGTTAGCATTTCTTTTCTCTAGGCGTTGGATTTCCTGTATATAAGCTGTTTCGTTACTTTAGATTAATGATCAGCACCCAATTTTGATACAGTATGAAGAGGATGAAGAAAGATTGGTTACTGATTGGTTGCTGAAGGACAATTCCTACATACAATGGCAGCTAATACTACTAATATATTTATACAAGAACTGCATTGCTAAAACATGTATTCAATGAGTGGGTACTGCTGAAAGCCTATAAGGTAAATGAGATATTAAATATAAATGAAGATATGTAGCTACCACATGTTCTGAAATAAAGTGAATAGGTGAAGAGTCTCTGTAATGATTGGAATTAATCAGATTTATGACATAATATAGACCTTTATTTTTCTATATATGCCATAAGTACATGTGGCAAAACTAAAGGAATTTTCTACATGCCCATGCTAACTAGCTGTTACAAGGGAATGGTATTCTGACACACCTCAAGTATGTGCCACCCTGGTGCCAGAATTCATTGCACCATACAGTCAACCACCCCCCCCTTCCTTCCCCCAAGCATTGCCCTTTGACCTGCTGCAGGCATGTCAATCAGTCGTTGCTCTTGCCCTACGGCTTCTATTGCCTGCGCCATCCTCCTCTATCCTGACGTCCTAAGCCTCACAATCCTCTTATAAATCCTTATAAATCAAACTGTCTCCGCCGTTCACTGGATATAATCACAAATGAAAATGTCTCCTGAACCATGGCTATGACTAACACAAGTATTGCACACTCAGAGTCTCCTGGCTGGTAAAAGCGAAAAGAGACAACAGATATATGAAAGGAAAAATTCCTCTCTTCTGAGTGTTTATCTTGTATAAAAGCAAAACAGATTGTGTAGTTTTGAATTGACAATCAGAGATTATTCTATGGTTTAAGTGTAATACTGGACTCCTCTATGGCTGATATAAGTTGGATCGTCTGATATATATTTTCTCGTCTCTTGTCTCCCTGTAGGTGTCTTTCTCATTCCTTATGTCCTGATCGCTATTTTTGGTGGGATTCCCATTTTCTTCCTGGAAATTGCCTTGGGACAGTTCATGAAAGCTGGAAGTATTGCCGTGTGGAACATAGCTCCCCTTTTCCAAGGTCAGTCCGTCACCCCATCCTCAAATATTCTTCCCTGTGATTCCCTTGTCCTCTAAGCGCAGATTGGCACCCATGGTTATTGCTTATGCTGACCTCAGTAATTCAGTGCTCTGGTAGAGGGGTAATTCAATAGCTAAGTGCAGTGATTGCTTCCAGAATCTGGTTGTCAATTCTATCCTAATACATCATTCATTCCAGTTGTGATTCCTGTTCAGGAATATAAATGACTCTATTGCATTAAACTAATTATACGAGTGGTGGATATCCCTTATATAATCCAGTTTGAGGATGGAAAGGAAAGCTCAGTTCAAAGCCCTTGTGCATTGTTAATCCAACAATAATCAATATTATGTACAGACAGAAGACAGGAACGAAGCTCTGTTTCAGGTACATTGTCAGTGTATGGGAGCGGATCTCTCAGAACCGGACAAGTCTAGCTGGTAGTGCCTCGGGTGTGAGTGGCCCCTGAGGTAAATCTTAAATAGTGATTCTATATATGATCGCTGCATACTCCTCTTTCCGTCCCGTGAGGTACATATTGTTTCAATGCACACTACTTTCTTTCTGACCAAAATCCCTGTGACCCGTCACTAATGTATGCGCGTTCAGCAAAGCGTTTCCAGTTATAGCAGCCATTACATATCCACCTCTTGTCTGACAAGGTTGTTCTGCTGGCGCTCCGGGCTGCCACCCATTAATTGAATATTTGTAATTTGTATAATGTTTTCCTCCATACCCACATTGGCAAAGTAACATTGTCAGGTGTGTCACTCGTGACTTATGCACAGTCATGTTTCTATGTCATTGAAGCATTAATGAGCAGTAGCACAACACATTACACCATTAGACAGCCATTGGACAGGTTTATTATCATAAGACCTAGAGAATTCTGTTCATGGCATAGCCCGCAGCGGGGTTGTTGTGGAACCGTAGTCATTAATCATACTCACCTTACATGTAGCTTTTGCATAGGCAAGAGCACACACCCGGAGTGTATACATAATTGTTGGGGTTTTAAAGGTTCTGTTGCACCCAATTCTGTCATCATCATAGCCCTCTCCAGGTGAAGTCCCAGCATGCTTTAACTGCACAGATATAGTTGACACCTGACAAAGCATGCTGGGACTTCATTTTGCAACAGAACACTGGTTGATATGCCCATGGACAGGAAGAAGCTGATAGGAAATCATTTTTAATGTTTAATGTAGCATGCAGTTCAACATGACCAAGCAGGAAAAAGGAAATGGTTTTACCTGGAACTAGAAGTGCAGTTCAATGACTCTTATATCTCAGTGCACAAATGATGCCCCCCAGTTTGGACTGGCCCACCAGAGAACAGGAGAATCCTCCAGTGGGCCCCAAGACCTAGCATTATTCCTTTATAACTGAGGGTGGGCCCCAAGCATGATTTCCTCTGGTGGGCCCAAGATACCCCAGTCCGACACTGGTGCCCCCCTAATAAATCATAGTTGCAGATGCTAATGTGTATGAACTATAATTATTTCCTCTGTACTGCAGGAATCGGCTTTGCGTCTGTGGTGATAGTCTTTTTTTGCAACACGTACTACATCATGATCTTGACTTGGGGCGTTTACTACCTGGTGAAATCCTTCACGGCCGTTCTGCCCTGGTCGGAGTGTAATAACACCTGGAATACGCCAGACTGCGTGGAGATCTTCAGGCATGAGGACTGCAGCAACGCAACGATCAATTCAACCTTCGGGAATCTCACCTGCGATGAGCTGTCTGATAAGGTGTCTCCCATCACAGAATTCTGGGAGTAAGTGGCAATTTTCTCATATTTTTGCAGTAGTGTGATATTTTTTCTTTTGAGCAGTGTACATTTACATTATGCACATGTGAGCTTTTTTTTAAGCTGTACCCATAGTTTGCACACAGAGGGGGTAGACGTTATATCAGCTGACCCGTTGTTCAGGAGAATGCAGCTTTCCAATTTGTTAGGATAACCATAACTGAGGCTTAAAGAACCTATTAGTGAGGCTGTTGATATAACAGCTATAATCATAAATTACTATATAATTCAGTTTATCATGACTATTTCTATCCATAGTTTCTCATTGAGCTCATTGAAGTCTTCTTTCTGCAATGCAATGGAAAGGAGCCTATAGTAAAACTGGATATATGAAATCTAATAAATCTGGGAAAAGAAACACACTTTTGGTAAATTGACCCATAAAGTCTTCATCCTGCATTCTCATTAACGCTGGTTCTCCTGACAAAATGGCCGCCTCCGTTCTGTGTTGACGTTCTCCCCTTTTTTTGTTTGCTTATTAAAAACAGTAAGTGATTTAAGATAAAGAGAGTTTAAACATCTGATATAAAACAAATGAGCTTTTCAGGCTAATCCTCCGCAGACACTAAGAAAGCATTTGCAAGGATAGTGTTTTCCAAAAGTTGTTTTTTTTTTAACTTTTTATATATAAGTTTGCTAGAAGCAGAATTTGACCCTTATAGAACATATTTAATGTTCACATATCAGATAAGGATCCCTCTGTAGGGGGCATTTTTCAACCAGATCGTCTGGAAAACACTTTCCATGAGTCTGGGTTTGGTCACATGATATATTCGAAATAACAATAACCCAATAGCATTTTATTGGTGTTCCCCATTCTGTCTCTATCTTGTATCTGCATAGATAGCTATTGGCTTAGTGCAAATAAAATGAATATAACATTACAAAGACCAGTCATTATGTATTAATCCATGAAAAGTGGTTAATTAAAACTGCGGGCCAGTGGCCAGGATAGATTTATTCTGGTAGCCATCTTGCAACAGAGAATGGATCTGTGTCTGGTCAAACCCTATGCATCTCACCCAGATTTATTTACCATTTATTTATCACCAAATAACATAGACAGAAACTCTGTGATTGTTTCATCTCATTGATGAACCTCTATTATTATTATTATTAACACTTATTTATTACAAAATGGTTTTGGAAAGTGAACTTGGGGAGCATACTTATAGCATTGTAAAGGCAATGCATGTTAATGTAGTATGTTTAGTAAAAAAAAATATTCTTGCCTTAGATTGTTTTTTGGGTTATCCACTGATAACAACTCATTATCATTCATTTGTCTGCGACTGCTATTTTTGGAGGGGACCTTACTCCCCCCAGAACACTGTTTATTTCTTGCTTGCAGCAAAAGCAGAATAGCTCTCATGAGTAAATCAGACTTAATTAACTTGGGCCTGGTCCAGATTGGAACATCATCATTATGTTCTGACTGCACCTTTTTGGAGTGTACAGTGCTATTAACGGTGTGTTCCGGCAAAATGGGCTGCACTGACTTGTACCAGGAACTGTACAAGTGTGTATAGTAAGGTGTGTATAGTTATTATTAATTTCAAGAATGGCCAGAATTGCTTCTGCAGACAAAGCACCAACCACTGTGGCAGTAGAAGCCCCATGCCAGATCCCTGCTGAGTCCTAACTACTGCCCAGGCCCCTTGCTTGTACGGTAGTTACTTGAGCTTCACCTATCCCTTCACTATTAGCACCCCTTTGCCGTAAGAGTGTAAGCTCTTCTGCTAATTGCTCTGTGTCACCCTGCTGTTAGATCATTAGACTACGAACAAGGATGGATTGGGATCCAGAATTCTGCCCTCGTATGTCTTGTTCCAGGGATTCAGAAACTGCCTCCTTAGCGTAATGCTGGATCCAACCCAATGTTAAAGGGTATGGTACTTACACATAAAAGTGAAGCCCAAGTGCTTAAATAATAGTATAAATGTGCTCAAAATAAAGTAATGAATGAAAAAGTATATATATTTTTTTGTTTCACTAGCAGCATAGTTGCGCCCCCATTTATTCTGGCCATGTGCAGTGTAAACGTAAAGATAGGTCATTGGGTGTACAACCAATCTAGACCAGGCCCTTTGCTGTAACGGATGTGGCACTTGATTGGAAAGGATTCATGATCAATCAAATTAGGTGCCATGTTAGATACAAAGTTTCTGTCCATGGCTCAGCAAGTTGAGACCTGCAGATGTCAGTGTTCTGGGGTCTCCTGCTAAAAAAAAAAAGGGGGCAGTCTTAAAATAATCAGGGTTGCATGTTAACATATTAATGTTAGTGCCCCTGATCTACTCTATGCTGGAATGATATCATGCCATTGTCCAAGCACCATCCACCCTGCAAATGCACCCTGCAAGGATGGCCTTGGCTAGCAAAGCGGTTAACCTATGAGTAGATTGGTGGTTTGGGGGAGGATGGGAAAAGCAGAGAATGAGGGAGCACAGAGTGTGAAGAATTTTCAGCATTATCGGAGGTATCTCAGCAGATCTATCTGTAACTGAGTTACATTCAGCTAATGGATTACTTATTAGTCATAGGGGAAAAATGTGGATAATGGGATACAATTCATATTGTTTGACCTGTAGACTATCTTGTGGCTTGTATGAATAATGACTTCATGTAGCTATAGAAACTTCCAGGAACCATTTGGAACAGGCAGAGGCAATCTGTCGATTTCTGTTTGCTGCAGAACTGCAAGTCTCATCATGCTCTGCCAGATGACCCCATGATATGTATGTATGGAGACAAACATAAGCCAGACCCGCTTAAATGACCCATCAAATCATTGGAAACAGTCATTGCTAGATGAAATAACAAGACATGCACCACTGTCATTGATCTGACATTGAAGTTATTATTGTTCAGTTTGATTGACCCATCCTTAAGGCTTGATTGATCACTTTACAATATTGTATAGTTAGATTAAAAATAACTTCTATTATTTATTAGCTAATAAAGATATATCATTTTATAGTACTCCTCGTTTACTTATCTCATAGAGCCATTGTCCCAGCACTTGTTTAAAGATGTCGCCAGGGAACGTTGTGTACTTAGGTTTAGGTGAATAAGCTGTGGTTGTATGTAATTATGGAGCATACAATGTTTATATAAAGTCACTGGCTTCTGGCAGAAGATCTAATTTTACACAAATACCTGGAAGTGCACAAAAGGTCTTGCATGCCAGTCCCAAATACTGCATAAACCTAAAGGCGTCACCCTGGGCTACTGGGTACTAAGCCGGTCTGTCTGGGCATGCTGGTACTTGTAGTTCTGTAATAGCTGGGAAGTCACATGTTGTCTATGCCTGTTATTCGTGAGTCCTTATTTCCCCTCTAACAATTGTTTCCTAGTTTCACATGTTCAAGTATATATCTATATTTTATCTATGTTATTTGGGTACGTCGTCAATATAACTGTAGATTCCCTTTGTCATGTAGTACTTCACTTCCTGTGCTTTTGTACGTTCTCTTGCTATGATGTTTTCTTGCAGTGTTGCGAGCGAGTGGCGGTAGGGGAGTTGCCCCTGCTCGGCGCCCCAGCAAACCCCAGGACTGGAGCGGATCAAATGGCCTCTCGCTGGCAGCTGCAGGGTGGGATGGTCTTGTTAGCATGATTCTGAAACATGTGAGCTTGAAAACAGCCTATCCCGTTTTTGATTATTATTATTTATTTACTCTGTGTACTTTCCCCCCTCTTTTCTCTTGATATGTGGCTTCATGGAGATGTCTTATGGTGCTGTATTGTCAATCTGGACACTGGTTAATAAGATCAGCTTTCAATATACTGTTACTAGACTTAGGGCCTAGGACGTAAGACAGCAAACCAATAATGTTGTGAAATCAATTCAATTTAATTTAGTTTTATGCCATAGATTTGCCAACATATAATAAACATAGACCTACATACGTACGTACGTACGTACGTACGTACGTACGTACATACATACATACACCAAATATCAAAATAAAACTTTCTCATGAATGACTAAAGTCCCCCATTCCCATTTCTATTAGCAAATCAATAAACAATAAATAAAAAAAGATATTTTAAAATGATACCAATATAATCAGTGTCGGACTGGGCTACCTTGGGCCCACCAGAGGAAATCATTCTTGGGGCCCGCCCTCAGTTATAAAGAAATAACACTAGGTCTTGGGGCCAACCAGAGGATTCTCCTGTTCTCTGGTGGGCCAGTCCAACACTGAATATAATGTTTATTTTTCTTACTATTAATTATTACAGTGTACACCAGTTATACCTGCTATGTTCACTAGTCTCTACACTATTTTAACCCTAATTTAAAAAATGTCCCTTTGATTTCTCTTAGATACTGTATAATAGAAAAAAANATATATATATATTTATTTATTTAATATATGTAGGTTAAACAAAATACATATAATTTTATTATTAGAATTTTCCACTATAATAATTTATAGTTGTGTCAATACAGTTTTATCTGAGATGGAATAAACTGGATAAAAAAACTGAAAAAAAACTACAAGTTTATAAATACAGATAAAGATCAAATTAAGCTGATAGTTACATTCTATGACAAGTGCAAATATTCTGAACATTAGTCATTAGTGCACCCATGTTATGTATATATAATATAGTTGCATATTTGTAGCAATATCCACATCTTAAACAATGAGACTGAAATAAGTCACATGATTTTATTTATAAATACCACACAGATATGTTACAGCTACAATGGATCTAAGACTTTGCAGACCACATTCATTCAAGTGATCACTCCATTTTGAAATGTATTAATTGCTGCAGCAGCACATCAATTCTTTATTATGAAGAAAACATAACATTTATATAAAATAACAGTTACTGCAGCTTTTGATAAATCATGGAAACAGTCAGGAGTTTTGTAACCAGCAAAGCATGCTGGGAGTTTTCAGACCTAACATTGTACTGTATATCAGTATATAGGCAAAGCAAGGTCAAGCATACCCAGAAAACATACATTACAGAGCACTCTGCAATATCTTGTGTTGAAGTAGTCTGTCTGTTAAATGCACTTGTCATTTATTCATACAGAAGGCATCTGCGTAGTGGCATACATTCATAGTCAGGATAATGCAGTTTATGAAGCTTGACACCTCTTAAAGTGAATTAGCATGTGACTTTCTGAACATGGCTGCCTGTCTATACTGAAACAACTATTTGATTTTACAGACCCGGACATACGCCCCATTCTGCTGGGTATATAATACTCCGCTCCTGGGCTTCCAGAGGTCACTCACCTGGATTTAATTAGCTTACTGCTGTTAGAAAAATGGTTTTCATTTGCACACAGGTGGTTACCATAGTAACTGATTGTTGGAAGCTCCGGAACTGAGTATATTGTACCTGGTGGAATGGGTCATGTTGGATGGTATGTTTTTTTTTATGGATCAGGTAATTTCTAACAATAGCCAAAATCCATTTTGTAAACATATACACCTTACCTTAGAATGCAACAAAACTAGGAATTTTAAGATTTTATCCCAGAAAAAAACCAATAAACCTTCATAGCGCAGATAGAGTGTACACTGATTGTATTCTCACTGAAAACATTAAATAAAATGACAATATGAATACTCAGATCACATAATAAACACCATCATTTGAGATCAGCTGTAGAGAAAGATAGCTGCTTGCTAAACTTAATGTAGTTCTTTGCCTAATACATATGAGATAGTTGTGTAATAATAATGTATGATAGTTGCACTTTAATTGATTTACTCTCCTCAGCATAGATCTTTTCCCAGTAATATTAACATCACATTGTTTTCTCTCTGTCCCCTTACTTTCCTTTCTTTCCACCTTAAAGTTCTTACTAGACCCGTTACCAGGTGTCCATTATGGACTAACATAATATTGTCTAGTTCTTGTCGACTGTAAACTACAGACCCGCTCACTGCATTCATTCTTCCAGGAGAAAAGTACTAAGACTTTCCAGTGGTCTGGATGACTTGGGATCTATAAACTGGGAGCTGCTTCTATGTCTGATTGCCTGCTGGTTACTAGTCTACTTCTGTGTTTGGAAGGGAGTTAAGTCTACTGGAAAGGTAAGAGGATAATTCCATTTTTAATGACATGTTTATGAAAAGAAGTTATCCGATCCCAGTAAGTGACAATGACTTTGAACCATGAAGACATATTATTATTATTATTATTATTATTGCCATTTATTTTTACCCAGCCACCATTCTGCCCCACACAGTTTCAGTAGTAAGCACTCAGTGACATATGATGAGTAGAGGGAGTAGAGGGCATATACGCCGTCACACGAGGCCACAGGCAGATAATATGCTTTTCTACTATATGCATCTTTGGAGGACACAGACCCTAATGGCTCATTTACACATTTAATGTACAGGGCTTCAAGAAAGCGAGTGGTAGAGATCCCTTGCCTACGGGGCAGCGGTATTCATTTATTTTTACCTGTTTTATGCCACAACATCTGGCTCCGCACACACTGGAATTAGAATTGCAGACTACATGTCAGGGCTCCACTAGCTATAAAGTCAGTGTCAGCATCTAAGAACTTAGTCTTGTTTTCCCCCATATAGTTACTATGTCTAGTGTTTGCAGTGTGAATGTCACTGAATATGTTCCATTACATTTCTGCTTTCACTATGTGAACGTGGCTTTAAGGTTTTCGCTTCCTGTCCCACACTGGATGCAGTGTTGCTCTAAGCGAGAATCAACATTGAGCTGAATTCACTGCCAACTAGTGATATCACTGGGACACGAGGCGCGCCTCAGCCCTCAGTGATGTCACCAGTGCATTGTGCATTGATTCGTGGTCTTGTCAGTAGCGCCTGTCCAGCCTACGGAATACCTCTATCCAGTCAGTCGGCGATGGGTGCACTTTAAACCTGCATCCCAGTCGCCAACAGATCTGTATGGTCATAGCAGCGAATCTCCTTGGCCTGTAACTTTCCACCTTCAAGGAGCAGCCATGGGCCGGCTAGCCAGACATGTTTGTGTCTGATCGAGACAAGAAAGTAATTGAGCTTTACTGGACAGAGACACATCTGTGTGTGTATCACAGTCTGACTGAAAACAGAATAAGAGACTCTCATTATCTGTATGACTAATGATGGAAAATTACCAAACACGCGTGGTAGTAAGGTTCTTAAAAGCCCTGCATGAAGTGATATACAAATACATACGTCACGTAAATGTTATTTCTATATGTACTGTATTTATTTCAAGGATATTTTAATTGTGTTTAGTATATTAGCTTCATATTCATTATTGAATAGCCGGTTTACAGCACTGTGGTTATGATTTCAGTCAGTGTTGGCATGGTACAAGATTATTCTGCCTACCCTCATACAATACTGATAGAGAGGCTTTTAAATAAGTGTCCTCATAGCAAATTCACAATTAAATCCAAGTTCCTGTTTTGAAGACTATGAAAGCATGGCTGGATCACTCACAGGACAATCGGGGCAGTTGCTTTAGGACCTCCACACACCAAGGGGTGACAAAACATAGGGCAGTGTCTACAGACGCTGACATAAAAGGGGTAGAATTAGAGGCTGCGCACATACAAGTGGCAGAACTGGAGTCCGGACACTTACATGGGGCTGGGGTGGAGGCTGGATACATACAAGATACACTTATAGTCAGTGTATATATACACTGACTATAAGTAATATATGACAAAATGACAGCACCATAAAGTAATAATGGCTCATTCCAGGACCCTGGGAGTTGCCAGGGAATTTATATAAGTTTGCCCTGAATGGAAAGTTCCACTGGAGTTTGACAACAAAGGATTTTGGCTAAATATAAGATTATAGTCTCATTATCATTGGTATGAAGGTGCAAGGAATTAACACGTCAAGGAAAAAAAAGGCGATAGAATAAACTCTCTGTGATAATGGGATGTGTCATTTTGTGAAGGTTTATATTCAGAATAATTGGAATAACTAATTAATTGTAATAATCCCAGACTACAATATTAAAGCGGATTAATCCCACGCTTTGAATAAAACAGCAGCTACCATGGAAACGGTAGACTGAGCTCTTTATAGGAAATATGGTTGAGTTTGACACGTGAGCAAGGGAAGCTGGCTTTCCTATGGTTAGGGTGACTTGCATGCTCCAAATTGGGGTGACGTCTTTTAGTGTTATTAACAGAACTTAAAACATGGGAAAGGTCAGTGTACAGGTTAAAAGAAGCTTTGCTGTACAGCTGTTAGGGGTCAGAAGGGCAGACTTTTATTACTTCACAACACATTAGCAAAGGAGTTCAAAGGCCACTAATTAGAATTACGCCAGCCATGCGCTCCTGCCTGATAATTTGGTTGTTTCGGGCATACAGTCATCGGGTAGTATGCAGGACACTGTGCAATGTCCAGAATGAACTTATAGGTACTGGGGATGTGACATAAGGGTTATAGTGGTAGTCATAGAGACTGGGCCAGCTTGTATCAGCCATACTCCATACCTTTGGAGTCCATTCAGCAGCCCCACCAGTAATAGGTGGCAATAAATAAGATGTCATCTTTATAGAATAGAGTCACTAGGATGTTGGCTGTATTTGAAGGTAGTTATAATAATATAAAATATTGGGTGCTGGTCATTAAGATGCTATCTGTATGGGGGTAACTATAGATCTATTTATTGTATTGTAAAATGTGGTATTAGATTGTTTTATAATTGATTACCCACATACATTATATATTTAAGGTTCATTATTCTATGCTAATCCTGCTAACTTTATTTCGTCATGACTATACCGCTCATATGTGGCACCTTGCAGAGTTATTTTCAAGGGTCACTATTGATTACCATTTTAATTTAAATTAATTTAAATTTCCTCAATTAATGCAAAATATGTAAACAAAAAAACACAAAAAACCCTTATTTACTGCAAACTCCACCTAGTATATAACTGGCTCAGTTTTCTATTTTCTAAAGCATACTTATTTGCTGAGTCTTTAACATTGTTTCCCATGTTTACCCAGCTACATGTCATTTATTTTCATCAGTTAGTGCTACCAATATACCGAAACAGCAGCAACATACAGACTGCAAAAACTCGTTGTTTCCCTTTACTGCAGTGACGTGAGCTCTCTCTCGTCTATCTCTCAGCAACAGTCAAACAATGGTGAGGAATGAAAGAAGGGTAATGCAAACGCCCTTGAATCATCATTGTGAGACTACTTATCCAGTCATCCGTCCCCTCTCTCTTCCAGTGCCGACCTCAGTAAGGGGGCAAGAGCATAACCTGTGGCCAAGAATAATGACAGCAGGTGGCTGGGATAGGGATTCCAGCTTTAGTCGCTGAGTTAATCCAAAGATTTTGATATAGAGCTAACAGTAGCTGAGATTGACCGAGATTTCTACAGTAGAGAACCATGGTGTACTTTGATGTATTACATTTACATCCTGGAGTGGAGGAATCAAGTTACTGGAGCCATTCCACATATAGGCCCAAATTGAGCATTTGCGGCATTGTGTTCTGAGGGACGTGTTTAGGATGGGAAGGGGTGGAGGGATTCAGACAAAAGGCAAAGGGTGTACTGTGCAAGTACGCAAAATCCAGACCCAAACAAAGGCGTCATTTTTCATGTTACACTTTGATGCATTGTGATGGGTCAGAAATGGCTACCAACGTATAGTGCATGTGTTATGTACTTTCTATACGCAGTAATAAAACTAATTTAATGATTGAATTTTGTATTATTATTAGTTCAAATTACAGTGTAATACCTTCACTCATGCAACTTATATGGTTATGATATGATATGACACCACAGTGGTAAATCAGTGTCATGGCAGCACTATAGTAAATCAATAACTATTCAAGTTAATGCTAAAAGACCCTAGACGTATAAATATTTATACCTCAGGCATAAATACACATTCAACATGTGAAATCCAAGCATTCTGCAGATTGTTTAGGTTTTCTGTGCCATGCCTGAACTATTTTAAGACATGTATGGGGGTTTTGTGTATAAGCAAATGCTGCTTAATATATATATATTCAGTGCATCTATTCATAGACAACATGCATAGAATGCAATAATCTACCACATACATTTGATCTTTTTTTGCCATGAATCCTCCTCACTGGGCAGTATGGGCTAAGTGTAATGTCATTACTATTGGGTGATGAAGGGCTGTGTTGAAGAATTGATGCTGTGGACGTGCAGTAATGGCGTATGAGGCTTTGTGGCTTTCACTGATGTAAAGCAGTGTTCTTCTGTGAGAGCATTGTGTATTCAGTCCCTGTGTAAGACAGAGGGGGAGGACACGAGTGAATGCTGATTGAGAAATTGCTGGACAATGGTGACGTTCACCCGAAATGTGACTGAGGTGCAGTAGGAGGAGGCAAAGGCCATCGCTGCAAGAAGACACGTTTTCCAAATGAGTCATATTAGGAACAATTAGTCAGTAGGATTCCTACCGATTTAATTGATTGAGATGAACTGTACCAGTGTTGAAAATACTTGTAATAACAAATACTGTATAAAGTTACTTTTTATAGTATGTTATTTCATGGTGTTTCGACATAAACAGATTCGGATGATTTTCATACACAGTGACAGGGTGATAATTGATTACCCAACTTTTTTTATTTACAGGTTTAATGGGATTTTCTTATAGTATGAGTCAGGGTAGAGACTCCCATATTTCAGGGATTTCTCCAGTCAGCCTTCAGCCCTGATTGTTCTTATGGAGGCCAGGACTTGATTAATACACCAGCATTACAAGCATGCGCTTGCCACCCAGCGGGCATGGCCCCTCCCACCCCTTGGCTGCCAGGTTTTGGTTTCTCCTGGTCAGAGTGATACTTCACTGACCTCCTTGGCACTGGGATCATTATCATCTGAGCCATATATAACAATTAAGTGCCCACTATGGTATCTAAGCATGTGTCTTCTAATGTCGTCATGGTATTATTATTATTCAATAAGTCGTCTTTAGTTGGCCCAATGCGATTGGCCTAATGCCTCATTCTGAATGACCAACCACGTAATAACAGACTCCATTCAATTCCAGGGAGTGACCTATCTCTCAATGAGATTGCTCTGATTCATTGTGACAGAAAGATTATCACTATGTCTAGCTCTATACGGTCTCCAGACACTGTGACGCAACATTATGTCGCTTGTCTTCCTTCCATTAAGATGGTTCTTTATATAACAATGATCCAAATTCAGACTTGAACTTATGAGCTTAGAAGTTACAAGTGATGAATTGCAGAGGAGGTAAATTTCATTAGTTGCAAACAAGTTAAGAGATGTTTCCAGCCCAAGTCTAATAACAGTGCAACCGTAACACTGGTCAGTATCTGTGTGTAAAATTAAAAAAATATTAAAATTAAAAAAATTTAAAGTACGGTATTCTCCCTGCATGCAAACACTAACATTTATTTTACTGCCTGTGAAATTCATCATGGTTTTGTCCAGGCGTAACTTTATCATCATAAGTTCAAGTCTGCATATGGTCTAATGAGAGAAATGTCACCTTCAATCTCTAGACAGAGGGCACCCTGTGTAACCACATGTCACAGCATAGCCATAGCTGATATCCAACTGATACCGGAGTACCAATAACAAATTATTATTGCCATCGGAATATAATAGTAAAACTTTTATCTACCTTATTAATGCACTCGTATATTTATTTTTTAATAATATTGTTTGCCTTAATATTTGTTGGATATGTTATGTATTCTAATTATGCTACCTATGTATTGGTAGATTACAATAACTGTGAACCTAGATTCTCTTTGTTCTGCTGTATTATACAATAAACGTGTCTTTCTTCTAGATTGTCTATTTCACAGCCACGTTCCCTTACGTTGTTCTGCTGATCCTTCTTGTTCGTGGTGCCATGTTACCAGGTGCTTCTGAAGGCATCATTTACTACCTTAAACCCGACTGGTCCAAGCTTGGGACTGCCCAGGTAAACTTCCAAGAAACTTTTCCAGTTGGTGTGTCCTTTATTGTAATCTCTCCAATGCTCTGCTGTAACAGTGACCTTTTGGCCAAAGTCTTAAACATAACAGCAACCAGTTTAATTTTCTAACTGGGTAGACTTAGCTGGCTCACTGAGCAGGAACATACGTAGATCCATACAATCAATAATTAAAGAGCAGAAAGCAGGGTATGCTGAGCCGGTGTTCCAAGAACCTGTACATAGAAAGCAAATAGCAGAGAGAGCTTTATACATGTAAGGCAATTAACTAAACAGCTGAATAAATGTAGAGTTTCTTTCTTTCTCTTAACTCTAACTAGGTGTGGATCGATGCCGGTACACAAATCTTCTTCTCGTATGCCATAGGACTCGGAGCCCTTACAGCCCTGGGCAGCTATAATCGTTTTAACAATGACTGCTACAAGTAAGTGATACCCATATACCATATATAAATGGAAGGCCGCACTTAGGAGTCCAGTACAAAATCTAACCTGGGGCTCCCCTCCATCCCACCCATCCAGATTCAGATGTCCACACATTAGGCCATACGCAGACTTTAGCACTGCACACATGTAATTCCATTCTGTACGCTTTAAAGTCTGCATCCAATCCAATATGTTTAACCTGTTCTAGGATATAAAGGTCTCTTAGAGAAATGCTGTGCCAGACCTTATTGCTGCTTCATAATGGAGTCTGTGTCCTGTGTTTACATGGCGTCTCACTGACTGTCACTGAATGTTTGTTTTTATGTTCAGCTCTGTAAATGAAATGACTATTCACAGATACAAATAAATATATACTTATAAAAGTAAACATAAATGTTAAATATATGATTGCAGTGAATCGCAATGTTATAAGCATGGTATACCGCTATAAGTAAATAGCAGGATACTAACTAAATGTGAATTTAAAGAAGATATAAATACAATTGACGTCTCGGCAGGCCAGAGTTTCTGGTAATGTTTTACGATGTTGACTAATTTAGGTATCAAAAAGCCTTTTAAGAAGCAAAGTGTTCTATTTTCCTATTTTAGTAACTTACGTGAGCATTAGGCATTGGTTCACCTCAGTTTAAAGGCAGGAAGATGTTTTCTTGCTCAGTAAAGGCAAGTAGCTATCTCACATTCGTCCCCTGTGTCTTTGTGTGGGCTGCACATGGTTACATACAGTTCCGAGGACAGAAAGTCAGAATCACATAGTAAACTTGTTGTTCTCTGTCCTGCCGCCTGTAGGACCATTCATGATAAATTCATCACTAACACCATTAGGATCTAATCCCTTTTACAGCTAAATTATTTAGTATGTTTCAGAACTCACAAAAGAACATTAAGTGTTCATCACAAAATGATCTTTGTGGGAGTTACAGATAATCATATGAATATGATTATGTTTGTCTAATCTTTGTATATATAAAATGAAACATATATTTAATTGCAAATAGTTTAGTGACTGTTAGTAAATGACTTATGGTACATCCTAGTCATAGGTCAGTATTCTAGTGGACGAGGGAAGAGAAGAAGAACGGATACAGATAACCAATTGATTGTCACTCACATGTATAGCCTTTTGTGTGGGTACTGTGTCATTTAATATTGATTCGGAGAATATGGGATCATCATCTTGTGACGGGAAGGGGGAGACATACAGTAAGACTGATGGCTGCTCGGAGCAGCTGCTGTAAACTAAGACCTGTGGCTGGAGCTGAATGACACCTCAGCTGTCGTGTGTAATGTAGATCATAGCCTGCACGGCTGTGTCCACGCAGCACTCACATGGCTGCTGAGGAATTTCCTTCTGGATTCATGGAAGTGCCGTGGATCCTTTTCCCACTTCTATATCTGGGGCTGATGTCACTGTCTTAGGTTATAAATGGGTCATCTTTGCTCAGTCTTATTTGCTTTCCACTGTTCTTTAACACATGATTGCAAAACTCATACTGCAGACTGAGTAACAATACGAACTACAGCACAAAAGTGTTCACTGAATGATGTCTGTGGCTGTGAAGTCAGATACAGTGCATCCTGAATGCAATAGATTCAATGGCAGGTGTTTAACTGTACATACTTATTAGGTGGACAATTAATAATGTGGCTAATAAGACTACAGCCCCAGGCCTCCATTGTCCAAAAGGCCCATAGAGCTGCAGCTAATGATATCATTGAAATGAAGGAAGACATAGTGTACTGAAGAAGGTAACCCACCCCTCTCTTTTTTTCTCTCTCACCTCAGAGATGCCTTTATCCTTGCACTAGTTAACAGTGGGACCAGTTTCTTCGCTGGCTTTGTGGTCTTTTCCATTCTTGGATTTATGGCTAATGAGCAGGGGGTGGATATTTCAAAGGTGGCCGAATCAGGTAAGTTATATAAAGAAATTTAATACATTATCAGTGTTTTCTTCCCATTCCCAATTCAGACAAAAGCTTGCCAATTGTCATTTGCGTCCATGCATTGGGGTATATTTACTAAGCGGTTAGATTGCAGTGAGATTAAAAAGTGGGGATGTTGCCCATAGTAACCAATCAGATTCAAGTTCACATTCTCCAGTGTGTAAAATAAAACTGAGAACTTGGTAAATATACCTCATTGTGTTCATTCCATTACATAAATCTTGACTTAATGATGAAAATATTTTTGTAGAGCCTTGAAAATATATTCATTTAATCTTGAACGTGTTTTAGGGAGTTCAACCATGCAAAATCTGATATTAGTGGCATTACTTGCTGTTATTTTGATGTTTTTATACCCATCAAAAATGTGATCATTCTACTCCATTAATCAGTCAACTAAAAAGAAATAAAATACATCATTCAGTCACTAAACACAATTCATATGGGGGAACTGTGTTTTCTGTACAGGGCCCGGCCTGGCATTTATCGCATATCCCCGGGCAGTGAGCTTGATGCCTGTAGCGCCTCTCTGGTCTGCTCTCTTCTTCTTTATGCTGCTTCTCCTCGGCTTGGACAGTCAGGTAAGTGTTCATGTCTTATAGTGGAACCTCCATCACATGTTGAGCCGTTTGTGGCTGAACTGGTTGACAACATGTTTAACACAACCAAATTTAATGTAAGGACACCCAGCCAATCAGAGATTGCTAGTCTGTAGTAGGTGATCATCCATGGATTCTGACTATCGAACACTAGCTTACAATATTTTGCAGTTAAATACCATGTGTACTTGTCATTCTCTGCATCTCATGGAGCCTGTCAGTGTGTTGAGATTGACAGAAGCCCCAGCCCCAATAGAGTAGCGCATGGTTCTCCTGCCAGGTTTATGGGGTCTTTCTATTGTGGGAAATCTGCACACTTCAGAGACTCATTGCAAAGACACTGCTTTATATAAAGTCCTATCATGTGTCATGCAGCGTTGATAATCAGGGAATTAGTGTAGGATACTTGCATACTATACTTGTATAATGCATACTGACCAGTACTGAATTACCTTTCTATCTCATTACAGTTTGTGGGTGTGGAGGGATTCATTACCGCCATTCTGGACCTGCTCCCAGCACGTTACTATTTCCGCTATCAGCGAGAAGTAGCTGTAGCGATATGTTGCACGCTTATGTTCCTCATTGATCTCTCCATGCTGACAGAGGTAGGTACAATATCATGTCAATGTCTTCTTGCACAGTAATCTGTGGGCTGTGCTGACACTCTCTTCCTAGTGCTACTCAGCCTGCAGTAATAATTCCCTTTTCTAGACCCTGTCACTATTATACACATACAGGAGAGCACCATATATTACGTTTAGTATTGTGCCACACATGTAAACGGATAATGATCTATCTATCTATCTATCTATGTGTCTCTACATATATATGTCTGTCTCTGTCTATATCTCTGTCTCTCTATCTATATGTCGGTGTCTCTCTATATCTGTCTATATCTCTGTCAATCTATATCAATGTCTATATGTACATGGCTAATCTTAATGTTTAAGTGTTAATATATTTAGTTTTCAGACAGAAGCATGCTTAACCTTGCCGTCCAGGGTGATAAAATGCTGCACTTAAACTGAAGTTAAAGGTCACATGACACCATACTTTTGCACCCTTCGCAGTTGCTGAACATGCAGGTTCCTCTTTCAGTGCTTGTCAATCTCACACACACTAGCATATGAAGGGAAAAGCAAGTTTATTATTGGAAACATAATTGTCAGTAGCTTCCCCATCTTGACAGTGTTTTGTGTGTGATTGATGCAGGGTAATCACATGTTTCTACACCGTTCGTATAAACAGACCATAGAGCGCAATGCGAAAAGTAATGACATTAGCCAGGTTCTTCTGAGACACGAGTAAGCTGCGTGTAAATGACCTGTAAAACCGGGTGCTTATCTGATCAATAGTATTTTCTGAGTTAGTGTTTCCTAATCAATTCGAAGAAGCTACATGTGACTAAATATAATGCATGTATATTGCTTTTCCCTAGGGTGGAATGTATGTCTTCCAGCTGTTTGACTATTACTCCGCTAGTGGAATGACCCTCTTGTGGCAGACGTTCTGGCAGTGTGTGGTTATTGCCTGGGTGTATGGTAAGTCACTGGATGTCGGGCTATTCATATCTCATGTCTCTTATATGAGTTAACAAAGAAAAAAATAAACAATCGCCTTTTCTTATTCAGCTCATTGCTATCTGGGGCCCTGAGTGCATCAGTCAGTGCTACGTGACAGCAGTCACCTGTGCTTCCTCCTGCAGCTACCGCATTAGCTGTTTGTGTAGGGAGAGGAAGTATCATTTTGTACATACTCGACTTGCATTCATGTGATTATTTCACACTGGAAAGAACAACAAAGATGAATAAAGTCAGTAACACACCCTCCTGCTTTCAGGGCCATGGGCACCAGAGGTTGGGAAGATAGACCCCATGGCCTAAATTCACTAAGCGGGGATTTTGCTGGGGATTTGAAAAGTCCCCGCTTAGTGAATTTAGGCCCATGCCTGTTACTTTGTGCCTTATTCTGAGAAGAGCTTACCTTGATAGGAGCCTGTGACCTTCAACCAATCCTCATGCGCTCCCCACCACCCTATACCCATAGTCAGCCTATTGTGAAAATACAAGACCCATCAATCTTTGCATGGTATCTGCTATGCCTGTGCTGATGGATAAGACCAGGGCCTAAATTTACTAAGCAGAGAGATTGAAAAGTGGGGATGTTGCCCATAGCAACTTATCAGATTCGAGCTCACATTTTCCAGTATGTACTGAGAGTTTGAATTTGATTAGTTGCTATGGGCAACATACACACTTTTCAATCTCCCAGCAATTTACCTGCTTAGTAAACTTAGGCTCAGGCGAGTGACAAGAATGGGTCATGTTGGAGGTTCTGCACTCCTTGCTAACATGAGATCATTGTATGAATATGTTCACACAAAATTGGAAAGTTCAAAGGATGTAATCAAATGATGTGTTGTACTGTGCAATGATTGAGCATGGTTACATCAGAGTCCACACTTACACAATATCATTCCAAACACTCATTTATCATGTGCTAATGACAATCAGTTTCCAATCCACATACTCATCCTCACCCCAGCTATTCTTTTTCAATATAAAAAGTAATCAGTTTAGTTAGCATTGCTTAAAGTCACAGGATAAATTCTGGACATCTGACTATAACCTCTAAATATAGATGAGAAGAGACCTCTACAGGCAGAAGGTGGTATTGCAGGCTACTACATCCACAACTGCTGACTATATTTGTTAGGGTGTTTTTATACCAGTTACCTTCTCTCTGTTTGACTATTTACAAATTACCATGAAACATATATGGTTATGCAATGTTTTTAAATTAAAAACATGTAACATAAGGAACATGCACCACGCCATGTACTACTAATTTAATAGGTTATGCTGAGACTATGTAATTCTGAGTGGCACAGTCTACTTCTAATGTGCATGTTCCTTTTGTTAAAAGATAAAACAAAATTAAGGTTAAGCTATGTTAATATCCTTTTATCTGAATCAGCTGTAGTAATATTGAACTGTATGTATATAAAGTTGTGTTATAATGTGAATAGATCTATGTCACGCACCTGAGTGTTTATCATTTATGCCTTTTGTAATATAGAGCAATACTATGTAACAGTAAAGCCTCCCAGTGCTCCCTAAATCCTTCAGAGGCAGATGCAGGAGCTGGAGCGTGAAAGGCTGTTGGCTGCCATCCAGCGCATATACTCCTAGACCAAACCCCAGTCTTATTTTAGCCTCGTCCTTGGGATTTACTGAGCTGCTGGCGAACCGCAGAGCATCTCTCTGGCTGCAGATCTGCCATGCATTGAAAGGGTTATCCCTGTTAAGAACTTTATACATTTAAACCAAAGATCAGCAGCATGAGGGTTGGTCCAGAGGGCACGATTTATGTAAATTGCCAGGTCTAGACTGCAGCCCTATTTGCAGGGACCTTCTTTTCCAAACCTGTATAATGGGTGACAATATAAGCTGTTAATGTTAAGAGAATACCAAAAACGATCTCTCACTGACTTTTATACCTTCTTGTCTCCACAGGAGCTGATAGGTTCATGGATGATATTGCTCGTATGATTGGTTATCGCCCTTTCCCTTGGATGAAGTGGTGCTGGTCTGTGATTACTCCATTTGTCTGCATGGTAAGACTAGAACATGTATATACATATATATATATATTACAGTAGCCAATGCAGGCAGCTCCATGTCACTAATTGCTTTCCCAGATCCTCAGAGACAATCCATTCAGCCTAGACAGCTGTCATTCTCTTAATCAAAGACCATATGTTTGGATTAATCTGGCAGATATGAGTCTTGCAAGATACATTAGAGATAATCAAACCAAGCAGACATAGTGGTGTTTACGGGCCCAGCAGTTGTCCTAGTCATGGTCCATTAAAATTTTTATTATGTCATCATATAGTGGTTTACCTTGATAAATATATGGGCCCTTGCTTTATTGGAACTTACAATCTCACGCACAAACTATGGTTTTCATTTGATAAGTGTTCATCCAGGAATCCAACTCATGACCTCATTAATGTGAGGCAGAAGTGCTAACCACCTGAGCAACTGTATTGCCTATATGACATACAGTTTTATAATGCATACATAATCGTTTTTCATACAGGTTTTGCTTTAAGTACTCCAGGGAATTAGTTTAAGAGATGTAACATTACGGTTATAATTCTTAATGTTGATAGTCAACATTTGCAGTGTAACTTTCATCTGATAACTGAGTTCTTGTACTACGCAGGCCATATTTATCTTCAACCTGGTGAATTATAAGCCCCTGACGTATAATAAGACCTACACCTACCCCTGGTGGGGAGAGGCCATCGGCTGGTGCTTCGCAATGTTATCGATGCTGTGCGTCCCTGTGACCTTTCTGTATAAAATCACGAAAGCAAAGGGGTCGCTGAAAGAGGTGAGTGCGCGGGCTATATACTCTATATACACTATATTTCATGATGTTATCACTGTAAATCTGCAGAACAAGCTCTTGTTTATGCCAGTCATAAGGAATAGCCTCTGAGCTATGCTGTCAGGACACAACTGAGAAAAAATTGGGAAATTGCCCATAATAACCAATGAGATTCTAGATGACATTCTCTATTATGGAAGAGGAACGAGAGAGCTAGAATATGATTGGTTGCCGTCTCCACTTTTCCTTTCCCACAGTTAAGAAAACCCAGCCCCCGGACATTTAGGCAGAACCACAAAATAATCTGGTCCTAGAAACCTTAGTCGGGAATCCCAGACATAAAACCATGTACTGCTATATATTATGCCATTAAGACCATAAACAGTGCAGGTTTCCAGGAGCCAATTTGTGTTCATTAGAGGTCCCCGAGGACAGAGTTGGGAAACATTGGCGTACACTAACCTCGGGATCACAGGGCACGACGGACACCCTCCTGGTACTGACAGTAGGTGGAATTGGAGGCTAGCCACATAATGGGCTATAACAGTGGTTCCCAAACTTTTGAGCTCGAGGCACCCTTAGGGTCGCCATCATTTTTCAAGGCACCCCTAACACAAAATAGTTTCCCAATTTTTAAGTTCATGAGTAAAATAGTGTAATGACTATTTAGGTAAATACAGAAATATTTCAGATTCACATTAAATCTTGTGTTGCTCCTATAGAAGGAGTAAAATTGTGCTTCTAAGAAACACTTGCAATGTGCCACCATGTCGGAAAAGACATTTTGTGGCACCCCAATGAGAGCATTGTGGCACCCCGGGGAGCCTAGGCACACAGTTTGGGAACCACTGGGCTATAAATATGATTACTGTTGATCAGCACAAGCCAGGCAGAGCTCTAACCCCCTTAAAGATGTTTTAGTACTTCTGCTGCTACCGCTGCTATTTTTGGTTAAAGATGGCCACCATGTCACCTCTAACTGTATTATATTCTCAGTGGTAATGTTGTGCATTTTGATAACTTAGATTTTTTGTTGACAGCGCTGGCAACGTCTGACTGAACCCGTCTGGGGGACTCATCACTTGGAGTACATGGCCCCTGACCCAGATGGGAAGAGCCTGACCAGCCTGAGCCCCGTATCTGATAATAAAGTCATCATCTTCGAGAGTGTCATGTGAAGGGAGCACCAGACGCCGTCCTAGAGGTTTTACGCCTTTCCCATCTTTGCACTGATGTAGAATTGACACTAGTTTCCCGATGCAAACATCTCCTCTTAGCGCTGAAACAGACTTGAACTTATCTACCCACTCCACTGTGTTGCATCTTCTGTATATGGCAGAGGAAACAGAAGACTTGACAATGGTAGAACCTCCTATTGTCAATGCACAAATCAAAACTGTAATAAGTAATCCAATCCATCCAGTTTCTCTAGTCCGTTCTCCGTGTTCTGCCAATGAACTATTTCCTCAGTGTTGCTGGCTGGGGTATTGGCCGTCCTCTTACCCCCCACATGGTCTGATGCTAGGTGCTTGACTGCTACCTGATGATAAACAGAGCTGTATTTACAATTGCGGGTACTATAAACAATCCTTGGCATTTTATGAGATGTTGGCAGGGAGACTAGTCAATATTTTGGTTGGCTAGTTCTCTGTGTGCCACAGACAACTTGCTACCTAGCGTAATTGTATGTACAGCAACAGACTATCTCACCGAACCAATGTCACCTTCTCGTCACCATTAGGTTGCTTAGCAAATTAGCTGTAGATAGCCTTAACGAAGAAGGCTGGAGAAATGCGAAGGGAAACCCGATGCCAAATAAATCATGTGGGATACAGTAAACAGATATCATTGAGTAGATCTGCTATTTAGGGGTTGCTTTGCCAAATGCTTTCGGGATATCAAAATAAAGCCATGTCTTCCTTTACTATCAGGAGCGCTCATGCCAAAATAGCATTGAAAAACAAACAGCAGGGCAGCACCCACGATGCACCGCGGCTCGGCCCGTGCCAATGCAATAAGTACGGCTTGTCATTAGAAGGGCTGGTATGACTGCTTTTATATTAGCAGGTGCCAGCAGTCAACAAGAAGTCACGTGGTGATTAACCCTTTGTGGGTCTGCATCACCAATGTCCCTTTATCTGTGAAAGGCAAGATGGTTGTTTCTTTTTCTGCCTATTTTTGTATATACCCAGATGCATCACTGCAGACAACAGCAAAAGCTGAATTTGCACTTTTTAAAGTTGGTATGTCTTTTTTTTTTATCAGTATAACTGTGTACATGAATGTTGTATGTACCGGTGACCCCCCTCTCCCCCTACGGGAACTACCAGTATTTACAGACATGTATGACTCTAAACTGCTGCTCGGCCTATTACCTTGTCCCCGCTTGGGAAGGAGATGTCTGCTGCTATGGGCATTGCTGTAACCAGCGCCCATATTGTGCCTCTGAAACCTATGCATCAACCAATGCACAAGCCAGAGCATTTGGAATACCTCCTGTTTTTTCGATGCCCTATATATCCCCCCACAGGCTTGCACAATGGAAAGGCCATGGAACTAGCAGGGCCTTTCCATAACTAAATATGCCCATAGCATTTATTGAACACCATTACTACTTTCTGTGATTCATTAACTGGCTTTATATTGTGTAAATGACATTTTTTATCATTTAAGCTGATCATGGACTGCAGTGGTATATGTGCTACCCATCCCAGCAACCTTTAGCAGCAGCTCGTGAGCTTCTAAAAGATGCAAATTTCTAATTTTGTTATAAATATTTTTGTGCTGCAGAGAAACGATGTAATTTTTATTTTTTTGGTGAAAACAAATGTATAAAGAAAAGTTTTTAATATGAAAAAACATTGAAAAAAATAATTGCTATATTTTGTGAAAGATGAGAAATACAGTGTTACTTGGGTGTTATGATTAATAATCTGTATTTTGTAATAGTTCTGATACCTTGTACAGCGATGAACATGTGAAGGGATATCTGGTAACTGTGAAATAGCTTCTTTTTCATGGAGGGAAGATTTACTATTGTACCTTTTACGAAAAATATAAATACACATATAGGTGGTGCCTATAGCAACCAATCAGCATAGATAAGTTGAATTGTAATTTAGAATGTGACAGCTAAGCAATTTGATTGGTAGTTATGTGCAGCGTCAATAAACCTAAAAACCTGCATATCTCTCACTCGTGGCACATTGTGACTGGTGATTGGTATAGATCGGGACCGACTTACCTTGTCCCGATTTGCTGGAAGCTGATTGGTCACTTTTTATTACAGCACATGCCACCACGTTATAAACCCTACCACTTTCATCAGTACCCAGGTTACATATCCCTGTGTGTACTATCTTTGGATTGGATCCTGCAACAGAATCCAGTTCATGATCTTTAAGTTAGGGAGCTGAAATGTATATTGTTGTTAATGCAAGTGTATATAAGGTATTACAGTCAGTTGTAGATAATTTAATGACAAGACGTGTTGCTACAGTTACATCATATAACACTACTGAAATCTGTACAACCACAGTGATATTTATTATTTCACTCCTTTTTAATGCTATTATTTTCCTCTAACGCGCTCCTGTTACCCATTTTTTGGCCGGTAACAATCAGTCTTTGTATATCACTACATTAGTTGATTTATTTCAAATGATCTCATTGTAATGTGTTTTAAGATCCCAAAGGTTAATATTTTCATTTTAAAATTGAGAACATTACCCTTCATTTCCTATCATTAAAAAGAGCTAGATCTGATTGGTTGCTATAGGCAGCACTTTTCACTACACTCGGTTAGATCAAGACTCTTTCAATTTCAACACTCTGATACATTAGAACAATATTGTTGTTTCTATAGTAACAAGTAAATGTAGAAATAATGAATAGTACAGAAAATGTTTCTAATACTGTAAAAATCCCTATAGCATGGCTGCCAATTCTATTAGAATGTCTGTGAGGCACCCTAATTATAGACCCAGTATCCCAGGAGAGTCGGCAAATCACCCGGGACCTGGCCCTGATTTCATGTAAATCAGCTCCGATCAGTGCTTTTGCTGCCCAGGGGGAACAGGCTTTGGTCTATAGGGCAAGAGAGAGAAACCAAAAGTGGACAACCCTGCCCTTTAGACCATATTCAGTATTCAGCATGAGTGCTACTCATGTCACACCTCAATAAACAAAGTTCTGATGAAACACTAAGGACAAAATTTATTAAACGTGGAGTTGTTGCCCATAGCAACCATCAGATTGTAGCTGACTTTATCCGGTATGCAACAGAAAAGTTAGATGTAGAATCTGATTGGTTACTATGGGCAACATCTTCACTTTTCCTTTGATAAAAAAAAGTGCCACCAAGTCCTATCCCAGTATTATTGTTATATTAGCCCCCCCCCCCCCCTGCCATATGTATTAACATTTACACTTCCATCATCCTTGACAGTGTCTGTGCCTTCCCAGTATATACACAGGAGAAAGTAGGTGTTGTAGTGGTAGAATATGTAGTATAATGAGTATATAGCAAGAATGTCTCGCACAGCCCGTGTCAGCTTTGCTGGTTAATAATTGCTATGGATAATGCAGTTAATCTTTTTATGATTATATTTTGCTTATTGGTTAAACTTTTTCATCGCCCAAATCCTTTTCTATTGCTGTTATATGACCCGGGAATTCTCGATTTGTTTTAGCTTTAACCTCTTGGGGGCTGGTGGTGGAGGCTTTACTCATTGCTTCTAGGTTGGATTCTTATTAACAGGCTTTATATCAAGGCCTCCATATGTCAAGGCTTTATCTTCCCAACCTCATGTCCATGAACCCAGGAATGGAAAGAAGAAGATTGATTCAAATCTCCAAAATGGAAGAATGGCTGTGTTTTCTTTAGCAACCAATCACAGTCCAGATATCCTTTTAGAAAATGTATTTCAGAATCTGATTGGTTGTTACAGGCATTGCCCATTTTTAGATACTTGAGCAAATGCACCAAAGTCTCCATCCAGCACCTTTTAGTTATTACGTTTGTAAATAGTTTTGATATGTTAGTTTGGAACACATTATTTTCTGTAATAATCGTATTTTGTTTGATTTTTTTCTACCTTGGACTATTTTGTGCTACTGAATATGAAAAGTCAGTCACCAGCAAACCATGATGATGTCATTATAGAAATGTTTCTCGTGAACAGTCAGCATCTATTCAGTAGATAAGATCTCTGAAGATTAGTGACATTGTCCATCCTGGTTTTGCAGTTAGTTTTGTTGTAATGGTGTTAGGTAGACAAAATAGTGTTCTTAAAATGAATGTAGACATGTAAATAAGGTGTAACTCTGACCCTCTAACATGACCCATTCTACCAGGTACATAATACTCCGCTCCTGAGTTTACAGTTGTCACTTACCTTGTTTTAATAAACTAGTAACTTAATGTTTGAAAAATTATTTTCTATACAACACAGGAGGCTACCATAGTATCTGGTGAAATGGTTCATGTTTGAGGGTCTGGTAACGGTGAACCAAATAATATTAGTGTTATTGACCTGTACCTAGACCTCTGTAAGTCTGATTGCACAAGGGTAGTGCACTCCCCTCTCATGGTCGGAACTTGGCAGCATTTACACTTTCATAGTCCTATTAAGTCCCCCATGCAAGTTTATGCCCCCATTCAAATTCCTTGTCACTTTGACCGCCATTGAGCACAGAGGTCTTTACTGCCTCCCTTTTCCCAGCCCCATAATATGGATCTCTTAGCTAAACTAATGCTGGCCATACACCTGTGTGATATCGGATGCCATGATTTAATGCGCAGTCCCGCATCAAATCAGATCTGTTTGCTGATTGGTTACAATGACACTAATACCTTGCTTGAAATTGTCTAGTTACCTTGGTGACTTGCTCTATAGTGCTTTTAGCACATCACTTAATACTACAACGGGGGCCAATTGAAGATCCTAAAAGTGTACATATTTCACCAACCCTTATTTTTTAGGGTAGCTAGCTAGGGCTGAATACGTAGACCATTTCACTCCACCCTTGGATACTACATTTGTATACCACCCAGCTGTGTGTATTGTCAATAGATTAGATTACATTGATAAGGTGGGTTCCTAATTAGCTAATACACTACTTGTAATGTTCTAACCTGCTGCCCATGTCTTGATTGACTTGGCTTCCATCATTGTATCTATCAGTAGTGTGCTGGATGTGTTTTCCTTCAGCCTAGTTTTAGTAAGTGCTGCTAAGCCATACAGTCCATTATAGCTCATGAGAACATGGGTTATAAGGTGCCTTAGACCTTAGATCTTAGTCAACCTGACCCTAAATGTATAACTAGTCCACCCTGCACCGTCACTGAGCCAGCCACTGTACGATCCCATTGGAAGTTCCAATGAGTGTGATCTCAGTCTTCCTGTAGGAGCTTTATAACATACCTCTGTAATATAAATGCAACAAGCTCCATGCTTTGCACTGTGATTGTCTGCTAAGTAAATTCACTGAATATGGCAATAATTATAATAATAAAAGATTTGATTTTTGGAAAAATACTGTGTTTGTGTGTTTATTGGTTTTATGTTGATCTTGTTTCCAAACTGCCATGAAGACAATGGGAAGCCCGAGGGCAGGACAGCATGGGTTGTAGCTAACTATTGGACTGATTGGTTAAAACACAGATGTCCGTTAACACACTAACCAATAGTCATGTTGTGTCTGAATCTCTGAAAGATCCATCCACCTAATGTGGGCCAGGCCAACCTGTGGCTCTCCAGGTGTTGTAAAACTACCATCTTTCTTTGTCCGGTATTAGCTATGTCTATGCAGTTAGAGCATGCTGGGACTCGTCATGTAACAATATCTGAGTCTACTTTTTCTGGGAATAGGGATTGGGAAAGGATCTAAAATGGGAACAGGCCCCCAACATCTCAGCTCTAAATCTTGGGTCTTTTGCTTATTAATTCCATCAGCTTGGCGTCTGACGTCACATAGTGCCAAACCTCCCCTTTAAAGCCTGCGGCACTCCATCTGCACCTCAGTAGCCGCCCTCGCCCTCTCCACAGAAGCTTTCATCTATGCTGGTTGCAACAGGATAGACAATACCTATACAGTATACAATATAATAGACCATATACATAACTGCACTACATGGTTAATGTATCTCCCCCAAGATGTGCTACATATTTAAGGAACTTGGAAATGCAGTCAGCTGGAATTTTTTTCCATGCTTCTTTCATACAAGTGTTTACATCCATTGAGATCTTCCCTGGAGGATAGGCACATTTTGAGAACATTCTGCAAAACATGTTTTTCCACTAATGTGTTTGTTCAGTACATTTTTTCAACTATAATAGGATATTTATTTTAGGTTGGAATGTATAGTAGTAAGGAAGCAGGTAGAAAGGTTCATATTGGAGAATGCCAGCTCAGGTTTGATTGGTTGTTATGGGCGACATCTCCACTTCCATTCCAGCAGTTTAGTAAATATAGGCCCAAGTGTTTTTAAACTACGAGTCCCAGCATGCTTGACAGTCACAAGTAAGCCAGGCCTTCCTAAAGAATGGCAACGCCAAATGGTCAGGCAATCTGTTGACATTGTAACAGCAAAGGATGCCTGAAGGATTGTACGGTGTTAATTTATTGCCTGTATTAAATAAATAATAGCTGAAACCAATGGTCAACAATGTGCCATTAAAAGAGAATGTGCCTATGTCTGTTTCACTGTACATCATGAGTGATGATCACGTTAAATTAACTTCACAAATAAAGTAGTTGTCATCTGATATGTCCAGTAGCTCAATAAGTATATAAAACATTCATTGAAACATTTAGAGCATGACCTGTTTTGTTTGTATGAATGCTATGTGGTTTTATTAGAGCACTCAATATGAACTGGTAATTGATTGTACAATAATATATTAACAAAACAAAGAAATGTGATCTATATATGCATATAATTCACTCGCTAGATGATATGAAACCAAAGCTGTTTTCCATTGCAATGCATGAAATTGAAAATTGAATTGATATTGAATTGAAATTGAAAAATCCTGTATAATACAGAGCCACATAGAATAACACAATAAAGAACTGCATAATACAGGGCCATATCCAGGCGCAAGCAAACCAGCATTCAGCAAATGGAAATTACTTCAGCAGGACATAAAGATGTCCAATGACAATGGTGACTACAGCAGGACACTGTCACAATGTTATGAGTTAATTGATATTTTTTACTCCAGGATTGCCGACTCTCCCAGAATATCCGGGACACTCACATATTTATGGCATTTCCTGGGATCTGGGCTAAGGCAGTGATTTAATGTCAATCATTTAGCCCTGATTGTTACTAGGAATGACATCAAGCCCCAGCAATCATGATTTACGGTAGGAGTGGGGCTTCATGCATGACTTTAATAAATCGTGCCCTCCGCCTCCACCGTCCTTATACTTGCCCTCTTTAATTTTTTGCCATTTAACAGTGAGCCCGTTCACAGATTCAGATACACATTTCTAAACCTTGAACAGATTAATTCTTCTGAGATAAAATAAGTGTTAAGCTGGCCATATACTATCACCTTTATCAGCCCCAGCAGGAGGAGTTCAAATAGACAAGTTTCCATCATGGAAAGGTCCAGATATTTCTACTATTTGCTGCACATTAACATTTACATATTTGTTTTGGACAAGTTGTCCAAAATGTACCAGATGACTGCTGGTGCAGCTGTGAGAGACGGTTTTATGCATATATGGTGGGCTTGCCCTAAGGTTACCTCCTTGTGGNACAGGGTATTAGCTGTCCCACAAGGTTGTCTCTCTGTTTGGTCCTGATACGTCTGTGGGTATCGTTGCTTTGTCTTCCTTTGGACAACGTGGGCAATCCAGCTTGGAAACTGGCTGCTCATACTCTGCTCAGCAAAGTATCTCATGGCTAAATGCTGGAAACAGCCCCCAAGCTTCTCACCCCTTAGCTCCCCTGCACAAATGAAACAAATCACCTACCGTCTTCAAGATAAGGACGATACATTTCAGCAAATTTGGGTCCCTTGGCTTCACCAGACAGACACACTTGACCATATTTATCACCTCCCAATGACCTGTTGACTAGTCCAATTCCCCACTTGTGTATGATGTGTATTCACTCAAAAAAAATTACATATGATATGCAACTAGCCGTACATCTCACTTGCATACTAGCAAATTGGGGGGTTACTGACCTCCAGCTCTCAATGTAGGAAGACATGGGTAATCATAAACCAGCATACCATTAGGGTCAATCCCTACACCTAAGGGACACTGAATACCCCCCTATAAAGTTGTACAGCACTGAGGTCATGAGTTTAATTCCTGGCCAAGTTCTAATCTATATGGGGTTTGTATGTTCCCCCTATGACTGCATAATTTACACGATTTACACCCACACTCCAAAATTATGTTAGTAGGTAATTGGCTTTTCACAAAATTAACCATAGCTTGTGTGTGCTAGGAAATATAGCCTGTAACCTTCACTAAGATTTAATGGCGCTATATAAATATATGATAATGATATCATCAAATATATAGGACAGTCCAGTAGCCCAGAAACCCACCTCAATGTAGCTGTATTACATGTGGGTTATATAAATTAAAATTAGAGGTTTGAGACGGCTTTCTATAATCTGTACCTTTCCCAGGTCCTTAATATACCCCATATATGTTATAGTATATTCCTTCCTATTCCTGTTATATCCAATATGTACTTTATATAGTGTTTCCACTACAGACCCTATATTATGGGGCTAGGTATGACCACTATATAAAGTATTAAAAAAAAATAGCATATACTGTACTATATTTGAGGTTTATAGATGCCACACTATGTACTGTATAAACAAATATAACCCATATATATTATAATATGTGCAATTACCTGGCATCTAATCCAGGGCTCAAAGTGGGGGTGTATACGGGGGTATGCCATACCGCCACTTCTCTCACTGATGTAATTGAAAAACTACAAATCTCCATTGACTTCTATTATATTTTGTGTTTCCATACCCCCACTTCTGAATGTCCATACCCCACTTCTAAATTTCCACTTCTACCACTAATCTAATACATCTAATATGTACTTTATATAGTGCACCATCTCCACAGCTCTAGTACATTATACACGCATTACAAGCATTTGCAAAATCCTCTTTGAAATGAATGCACTTGTAGGAATGTGCGCACAAAAGCCATAGACAAAAATGGTTAAAGAATACACAGACGAAAATGAATAAGGAAAAATAATAAGACAAGCTGGTAAAGTTACTGAACTGCAGGAATTGAAATGTTGAGATGTTGCCCATAGCAACAAGTCAAATTCTAGCTGAATTCTCTAGAATGTAATAGGAAAGTTAGAGCTAGAATCTGATTGGTTGCTATGGGCAACATCTCCACTTTTACATTCCCGCAGTTTAGTATATATAGGCCTAGATCTAAAATAGTACAGTAAGTCAAAAGAGTTCTTCTTAGAACTAATAGCCCAAATTTGCCTTGGCAAGTGTCAGTTTACATTCTTCTGCCATTTTCCCCATCCTGCTCTAGGAGAAGTTAAAGATCTATTTGTCTCCTGCATCTGGGTTTGGTCTGTGTCAGGATGACCCCACTGTGGCGGCAGCTGGTAAACATCGAATAACCTGGTCACAAGACTAGGACTTTCCAGCGAGAGAGGTCAGGACAGAAATAGGTCTGTAAGTCAGATTAAGTCTGTGCACACGTGGTGAGGAACACCAGCAAGTAATTTACAGCTCCTACAGGATAGTCATCATTAGTATATCGCTTCTAGGAATAGTTTACTGCAGGCAGGAAAAGTGCCTCCATATATGTCACAATGACTGTAGCCAGATCCTGCACCTCCCGGCAAGCATGGCGTTACACATGGTGCAGTTACATCCAGGATGTGAAGCAATACAGGGCACGTTACCTGCTTAGTGACTTAGTAACTTAGTGCCCATGGCCCATGCTGAACCTTCCGCCTTTAAAGCAGTTGCCGACTTGTTGCCGACTTTTGGTTTCTGCCTCCCAGGAGAAACCTGCTACATCTTTAATCCCATGTGTGTGAGGTTAAGCCACTCCCCTTGCGCTTAAGCTATTACACTTAAAGAATCCATTCTTTTTTTTTACCATTGTAAAAGGAGATGTAGAAAAAATCTACATAAGGATTTCCTCTCCCCTGCGTACTCCCTGTACCAATCCAGCCATATCATACCATCATGGGAATCCAGATACATGATAGAGTGCAGCGCTGAACATTATCCAGACTTCCAAACCTCTGATATCTGGACTTTTAGAAATACAAGGTGAAATATTTTAGGTTTTTTAAAAAAAACCCAAAAATAAATAATATTAATTATGTTACAGTATGTATCTGTCCTCACTACTAAAAATAAAGCACTTCCTACAATGAGTAATATTTCCATTAAACTCTATCACATGATAATACAAAGAGCCATTGTTTAATGTTTGGAATGCCGCAGATTCACAAGCAGACGTAAAATAATAAAAGGACAACAAAAGGTTTGTGTGTGTGTATATATATCTAATTGAGTATGTATGTATATATATATATATATATATATATATATATATATATATATAAACACACACACATTGAAATAAAAAACAAGTCATTACATTTAATGGCACAGGTTACAGGACTATCCTACATTCAGGATAAATGGTGGTCTACTTAAAAAAAAGCCCCTATTAATGTCAATTACCTGCTTTAATTAATGAAACATATAAGAAGCAATGTGTTAAATAAATGCTACATGGAGGTAATACTTGTACTACTCATGCTGAGAGGACTGCTCATACGAGAGGGATGTGTACGTGATAGGGAACTGTGAGGATTCACCCTCCCCTGACCGCAGTCACGAGCTGCAGAAGCGGATTATGTGAGCCAGTGCAGGGACATATCAGCTGTTGCGATCATGTCAAGACCTCAGTCATCCAATGGGAATTCCCTGCAAGCTGCATCTCAGCTGTAAGACATGTAACAGACGCTGCGGAATCTGAAGATCGCTTCCATAGGCTTGTAGATTGTACACAACCCAGACACCTCCAGTTCCTTATGAAAAGCAAAATAACTGTGCACCTTATACACAGTACAAGCCTGAGGACTCATCAAATCCTTATCTCCTACTATTATTAGTTAGAGAAGAACAATTCTACCTCAATTGCCCTTTTTATATAAAGCAAGACTATAATCCAGCCTGAGGCCCACTAGAGGCATTTATTGCCCCATAAAACACTATAAACATGCACTTTAAACCATCGGAGACACTTTAGATCATAACTTTTTCATCCAGAACATTCTTTTGGAGCGTTACTATGGGCTCCATGTTCCTGGATACCATTGGATCATTATAGAATTTTAAACAATTTTATTACTGAACCAGAGCCTTTCTGGGCTGGATTATATGATAAAGCGACACCGTTATATTATAATGTATAGGACGTATATGTAAGATTTAGAGTTATCCACAACACAATTACTGGTTACACTTTTATAACAATGAATGAATCGTTCTACTGCTCTTGTGATTGGTTTATCCCTGTCTTGTTCTTCATGTGCCATGTGACCCTCTCATTAAACCCTCCTTGGCACACTTTTATATAAAGATTACATTTATATATAATCAAACGTAACACACATATAATTTAGAACCATATGCCCACTAATCTTGTCATTTAAGGTCAACACAGATAATGTATATATATATATATATATATATATATATATATATGTAATATAATGTATTCAATGTACATAATCTACCTTCCTTTATCAAATAGAGCAATTGTTGCAGAAATCTTTGCATACTGCTATATATCATATTTACTGCAAATGGTCACACAAGTCAGGGGTGGAAGGCTCCATAGAGAGGAGGTGGGGTCGTTGTTTAAATGGGAGGAGCCATTAGTACTGGGGCGGGGCTGAGCTGGCCCAGCTGCTGGCAAGAAGTAGCTTTAAGCATTCATATATAAAGTTCAGAGCACTATTTGTAGCTACTACTGACAGCCTGCTTACAGTGCAGGGAGTAGTGGCTACCATGGGGCCAGGGCCAGTGCTATGTCTCTAAGTGGCCGAGGTAACATTTCGACCTAGCGCCATGTCTTCTCCCCACCCCCTTCCTGGACTCTCTGATTAGATGGGGCCCCCTTTCTCTGTTCCTCTGCCAGAAGCACCTGACAAGTTCAGTTCTGTTACATTATAGAAGCTTATAATAATCTTCTTATGTCAGTCTGCCGGCAGGTTGCCCTGCAGATCAGCAGTTGGGGGGGATCAGCTCTTTGGGGGGGGGGGATTGCTCCCTCATACTCTGCCCCTGTTGCTGCAAAGGCATTTGATTCGGTGGAATGGGTCTACTTTAGTTTCTCTGAATCTTCCAGATTTGCAATTTTACTATTATGCAACTCAACTAGTTCAACCACGGGGCTGGGTCATTCACTCTTCACATGGGGACTTACACTGGGCACTAGTGGAAGAGGCAGGTTTTGCCCACACACTTTTTCAAGCTCTATTAGAAGGGAAATACCCCTCCACTGCTGCACCCCTTACCTTGCAAGTGCAACATGTTTTCATTTAGGCTAACTGCCATCTCAGCTGCATGGATTTCGACCCCTGAAGCCCGCTATGGGGAGATTCCACCTTTTGGGAATTGGCTGCCCTGAATGGTATAACCATGTGGAAATCTTATAATGTAGATGACAATCACCATGTCTTTGCCAACACCTTAAAACATTTGAAAGGCTACACGGAATATCATGTGCCTCAGCAGTTCTTCTTTAGATTCCTGCAGCTGGAACATGCCCTTGGTGCACAGCTGGGCAAGTTGACTGTGTCCGCACGTCACACCAGCTCGGTCTCTACTCTCCAGCTTTATTACTCCCTCCTGACTGATATGTGCTTTGGGGATCTCCAGTTAACCTCATAAAGTCACAGTGAATGTTAGATTTCAGAAAATGTAGCTGTATATTATACATAGAGCGTAACTTATGCCTTCAACTCTTGTTTTTTTCCAGTACATGCTCTCCTAATTGCCCTGGATTTGATTGGCTTAACCTCACTAAAGCTGGCCATACACTATAAGATAAATTGTTCCAATCAAAAGATTTTTTCAAGAGTGGGTAAAACCATGTTGAATTGCAGGGGAGGCAAAATGAATGTCACTGTTTGCATGCAGGGAGAATAGTTTATTATTGCATGTTGCACACAGATACTGACCAGTGTTACTGTTATACTGTTATTAGACTTGGGCTGGAAACATCATCTCTCAACTCTAATACTGATTGCAACTAAATAAATTTGCCTCCCCTGCAATTCAACATGGTTTTACTCACTCTTGAAAAATCTTTAGATTGGAACAATTTATCTTGTAGTGTATGGCCAGCTTAATGCTTCCATTGCTAAGGAAAGACATGTTTTACAAATTATGGAATATTTGGCTAGAACCTCTATTCTCTAATAAAGCTCAGACAAAGGCTTTGGGGTTCACCTGCCAGTCGTCTGCTGGTAACTACCTGTATTTCTTGTGCTGACATCTTCTGTAGGTTATTCTATTTTCCCTGGGACTACTACTGACCACTGTGACCATGTTGCATGTATTTAGTACCTTGAGCAATACACTGTGTGTTGTTAATGCTCTGTGAGTCACGGTTAGCGTGATTTGCTTGTTTGTTTGCAGTGCATACTTCTTGAAATAATTAATACAAATATCTTGAATTAAAAAAAAGGTTGACAAAAATGAACAAAACTCAAACATGAAAGGTTTCAGCAGCAGCAGCGTACCTAGGAGGCATCACATTCCAGTTCCTGGAAAAGGCCATATTGATATTGCGCCAGTGTAGCTGCTTTTAGAATGAGTGTGTGTCTTCTGTAATTACACCCTACAACCCTAGTGAAATAGTCCAGACCCAATATTCACCTTCTAAATGTCCAACAAAAACAAGTCCCTGCATAGAGCGAAACACAAGCACACATCTACAAGCTTTCCAATGACTCTATAAATTAACATGAGTACGGCAACATCACATTCCCTGTACATTTGGTGGTGTACATCCATGATTGTATATACACAATATTGAGACACTGGCACTATTTCCATATTTTTGGCTCTATACTCCACCAGAATGGATTTGAAATGAAACAAACAAGATGTCCAATATCTGCAGACTTTTACCTTTAATTTGAAGGTATTTACATCTAAATCACATATACGTTGTAGGAATTACAACAGTTTCTATATGTGCCTCCCACCATAAGTAATGGGACTATTGACTCAAAAGGTGTGGACTATTAAAATGTTGTAGACACATATAGAAACCATTGTAATTCCTACACCGTTCACTTGATTTAGATGTAGATACCCTCGAATTAAAGCTGAAAGTTAGCAGTTTGTCTGATTTCAAATTAATTACAATGGTGTATAAAGCCCAATATATATATGTCCCAATATTTATGCACCTGGCAGTACCTTACTTATCTCAGGAGAAATGTAAATGCACATTTATTACTTTATAGCCAAGTTAAGAACAAGGCAAACCTCTAGATCATGTCGTTTATCTAAAATGATCCATTCTTTAGGGAGAAATGTGCTGTACAGTGAGATGTGTGAGCAATCAGTGAGAGGAGTTAGCTATGTATAATATGTTTGTTCCAGTATGGAAGATGTGAAAGGTCGATGTAGGCAGCAGTGTGTGTGGTGGGAGGTAGGAGCTGTGTCAGGATTCTGGGAATGCATGAGACTTACGCTCCAAGAGTGGTTTGGGATTGTCAGGAATCTGAAATTGGAGACATCGATTAGAAGGAATTAAAGAACATTGAGCAACTTAGGATCTATGCAAACATAAATAATAAACATAAGAATAAATGTACAGCTGTTAGTATGAAGGATGCAGGGCCTTTTCTTGAGAAGTCCGGAGACACGGCCATTCAAGAACAGAACACAGAGGTAATCTGGGCAGGGTGTACTGACGGTGTGGGGTGTTCTCGTGGCCCATGTTATATGCTGCACTGCAGCCCTCTGGTCACATTGGGCCAGATCAAGAACCAAACCCTGAATTTGCTTAACTAGAAGTCCCGAGATTAAATCCAAACTAAGGACCCTACCTTAACTTCTCTGTACTGTTTTTGCTTAACCAAGCCGTTACTGTACACTTTACAAGCCTCCAACCAAACCCAAAAAATCATTGTGTACACACACACACTGGCCACATTGAAAACTGNGTATATTACACATAGTGCTGTCACAATAGAATGTGCAAGCACCCTCTATTCTGCGGACACATTTCCGAGTGCGTTTTCCACAGTCAGGCGCATTGTGTTGTACCTCCCCCAGCTGAAGAATATCACCTTTCAAGAGAATCAGAAGAATGGTTCCAACCTAGCAACTTTATTATTAAAAAATAAACAACATTTATGATTTGTATTGTGGATACTTCTATTCTAGAAGGACGAGAAGGACTTTAGTCATATTGTTCATTTGTACAGGCTGAATGTTTGCTTAACGGACATTTCTCATTTTATTGCTGGATAAAGCATAGACAAAGTGCAGTGCTGGATAACTCTTGTTGTGTCCTGAATGTACCACTTCCCACAATCAGCTTCTCATGGGCCATTATCAGAGGCTGCTATTCTCAGACCTCATTGCTGGTCATGAGGTATGAATAAATATCAATGACCTCATCCATCTCATTACAGATGGATGATACGTTCACGTGGAGTCGTTTCTACATTATCATTTGCAATAAGTATTCCACCCGGATTCCCCATAGGCAATATTCACAGTCCATTAGTGTCCATGTATATAAAAAGAATGGTCACAAGTGGTATGACTCCGAATTAAAAGGAAAGAAATCAGAGAGCATAGCACACTGACATCAAATGCGGGGCAATAGGACAACAAATAAACAATATAATCCTGTTTATGCAATTCACTCTAATATGTAAATATTAGGGGGGGTGGGGATTTGAGCATTCCAGCTGCTAAGTAAATAGAGGCCCATGTGTCTCTGGCATAATTTCTATTGCACACACATTTTACAAAAGGCATTGCCTAAGAATCATGGCCTACATCATACCACAACAAAATTGGAGTACCTACTGGTCCTCCCAGAACCTACCCTAAGGGTGCACACGTCCACTACATCTCCATCTATATTGATTTTTTACATAAACTGGATATACATTATCTCACAAATAAGTACAAGTTTAAAGATTAATTTATAGTACCAGTTTACTTTATAGTAACAGTTGCACCATCATAAAACATAACCTTTATTCGGTCCATTTAAAATAAGATCCATAAAATTATGTAATTATTGCCAG